>JAHLWZ010001137.1:0-16883 GCA_020536535.1 Pelomyxa schiedti | reverse complement strand
CGATACCGGTACCGATGTTGGCAAAAACGGGTTCGGTCCTTGCAGAGTTGTGGGTGATGCCGGCACTAAAGTTGTTGATCCTGTTGGTGCTGATAATTGGGGTGCTGAAAAGGGGGATGTTGATAGCACCTGTTGTGGGACAAGTGGCGGGGCTGTTGGTAATAACGCAACAGGTGTTGGACTTGTGCTTGGTGGTTGCATAACTGGTAAAGGAGGTGCTGTTGGTGAAACTGTTTGTGTCACAACAAACAGTGGTGCCGTTGGTTGTAACGGTAGTGGCGATGGCGATGGTAGTGGTGGCGCTGTTGGAAACATGAACGCGGATTCACCTGGTGGTGATGGCGATGGCGGTGTCATCAACGTACTAGTAGTGGTGGTGGTGGTGGCGGTGGCGGTGGTGGTGATGATGATGCCTGTGCCTGTGGGTACAACCTGCGGGGGTGGTGAGGGTAGCCCCCCCGCTCCCGTAATGTGCATGATGGTGTTGGTGGCCGCAGGAGTGGGTGACATGAACGCCGATTCTACATGTTCTGCTGAAAATTGAGGAGGTGTGGGTGCTGGTGAGGGCGTGATGGTGTTGGTGATGGTGGCGTTGGCGGTGGAGGTGGTGGTGGTGGGATGCTGTGGCTGTGTTGGCGTACTACTAGTCGGTGAAAGAAATGCGGATTCTACTATAACAGGTACACCACCTGGTTTATTATGTTTTTATTTTTTGCCAAGTGCAGGTGATAAACTCTTCCGTCCTAATCTCCTCTAAAATCCTTAGTGAGAATGTGATGTGTAATTAGTGGTAGTGTTAGTCAGCTGAAAAAGTGATAATCGACTTTGTACTGGTGGGCACACTGCAGGTGTTTAAAAATCTTATTAAAAAGTAAATAGGAAACCACCCAAAAATGTGTGAACAAAGAAAGCCATTTTTGGGTGGGGATCTTGAAGCAAACATAGCACAAAAAGCTCTATGTTAAGGAAATGTGCACAAAACACCAGGACCTTTCAGATGTTTACACTTTTAATGCAGTGGCACTGAGTTTGGCCCAGAGCTATGGTCCTGTTTTTGCCATTGGAACAGGGAAACTTGATCCACAATCAACACCATGACACAATTTGACTGGGCATGCACAAAAAGCTCTATGTTAAGGAAATGTGCACAGAACACCAGGACCTTTCAAAAAAAACTGGTTGGGAAATACCATCTATCATTGCATGTGAGCATCAACAAAATGCCTGAGGTTATTGCATTATGTGCTGTATGTACTTGCCTGAGGTTTTTATCTGAATTTTTTTTCAGCTGATCTTGAAAGGCTCTTTTTACAAAACAAGACTTCTTAAGTACAACAACCATAACTAAACTGGTCACTGCCATCAGCAGTTTAGAACAGCAAGAATTGCAACAAGCAATACAAGAGGTAGTTATCTCAAAATCTAATTAGTTTTAACTTGGATGAAGGTGCCAGCTTTTCACTTATATTTTGATGAGTCTACAAGGGATGCTCAGCATCCTGTTATGGTGTTGATTTCGGACTGGAATCAACATGAGGATGTTCCTGTATGCAAACTCCTTGCAGGCAAGTCATTTCCTCTTTAATTTCGATTTTAAAGCTAGTTAGACACAATTGTTCTTAATCAAACTGGTAGCAATGAAGCTGAGGAACTTCAAAAAGCCTTAAATCAATGTGAGATTCCTGCAAACATATTCTGTGATTGGTGATAATTGTAGTGTTGTTCAAGGGGAACTCAATGGTGCCATCCAGCTGTTCACAGAAACGACTCACACAGATGTAATTCCTGCTGGCTTCATGTTCTCAATCTTGCCCTTGTCAATGCACTTGATAAGAGCTATGGAGATCAGATCAGAAGGCAACTTCATGTCAACCAAGACATTGCACCATCATTAGTGTTCTTCTTGTACTCTTATTGGTTTTTATCTCACAAAGCAATGAACTCAAAAATCTGGAAGGTTGCTTTGCCTGAATTTTGGAACACCACAAAGCCTTGTGTCCATTTCTTCGGTACATTTACTACAACTGGAAATCCACAAAAAGGGTAAAACAGTGTACTGCTGCATCTTTGGAAAAATGGCTTGCAAATCCTTATTTGGTGATTCAACAGCTCATTTTACTGGATTTCTCCCACTCCATCTTTGATGTTGCCTATAAGTGGGCTGAGGAAGCTTCCACAGCCCCTGTGTTTTTACCATCAGGGAAACACATTAACTTACCTGCTGGGTTTAAGGCTCATTTGATGGCCTCTGAAGTATGTCGACTCAAAAAACGAGTTGCAGTTACTCTCAAAGATGTGGATGCTTACTTTACAAGTGTAGCTGAAAACTTTCCAGGAGAGCCCAACCTCATCAACACAGCACTTGAGCTGGCAACAAAATTCCTCACTGAATTCCAAGCTAGTATTACAATTCATGGTGACTGATGGTTAGAGTTCCCTCAGATCTGCAGTTCATTGGGGCATCCTTCTGATGAGGTCTCACAGTCAATTGCAGAGGCTATTGTGACAGTGGCTGAGGGGCATACTCCCTCTGGGGATATGTTGAAGAATCCACTTTTGCTCAAGCTAGTGGCCACTCCTCCTGCCACAATCTGTGCTTTCTTTAACAACTGGAGTCCAACTTCAGTGTCTGTTTGGAAGCTTGAACTCAAGCTCTGGTACACACAGCAGAAAATAACTGAGGGAGGCTCCCTTGACAACTTTCGTCGGTACATGTGCTGGAGTCAACCTCACACAACACAGATTGTTGAGGGTATGTTTAATAGATATGATCACCAAGAAGCAGTTGTAATGCACATCATTTAACCATAGAAGATAAGCTTAAACACCAAGTGAATGTAGTGGAACCATTAAAAACAGCAGCAATGACAACCAACCTACACAAAACAAAAGCCTTCCGTTCCAATTATGAACCTCTTCTCCAACTGACTGAAGGTGTTTTACATGCTGTCCAATGAGAAAGTTTTAATTCTATGTGAAGCTTATCTGGGGCATTCTCATTTCTCTCTTGATTCTTTAGTGGCATTACAAGCTGAACTACAAATCACTGATACAGAGCTTCAGCTTGCAGGAAAGACATCAGCAACTGCACGAAAGAAAGCCATAACTGACTGGGCTACACGAACTGGAAACATTGAAACTACAAAAAAGGCTGTGGCTCTTATCAAAAAAAGGCAAACCCAAGCTGTACCTCAGCCCCAACCACGTAAACGCAAACCTTCATCCTCACAGGCAGCACCAATTCCAAAGGAGTCTGCCACTGAACCTCTGCCAAAACGACTCCAACAGCAAAAGCCATGAGAAGTCCGATTTAACAGCTTTTGCAGAACGGTACAATCTGTTGAGTTGTGTCAAAAAAACGGAAATTGGATGAGGTGGTGTCAAAAACGCGGAAATTGGATTTATTTGAGCCCCAACAATCAACGCCATGACACAATTTGACTGGGCATGCACAAAAAGCTCTATGTTAAGGAAATGTGCACAGATCTGGAATCTGATAATCAAGATCGACATCAATCACAGTGCTGCAGCACATGTCTCACTGTTGACCTTGATATGGGTGTTGCTGTTGTTAGCTTCTGTGGGAAGAGAATAAAGCCCCACAGAGGGAAAAGAACGAAAGAGAGTGAGAGTGCAAAGGTTCTCTTGTTATGCTTCATCGTCGTAATGATCTGTTATGTCTACTGTGGTGCTACTCTCATCTACTTCGACGTTCTCATGGTTGTACACTCGCGTTATTACCACTCTTTAAGCAACATTCTGAGAGTGGTAATAACGCGAGTGTACAACCATGAGAACGAAGAACAGAATTCATTGGTCGTTCTCATTCTGTTCTTTGGTCGTTTGCACCAACGGGAGATGCTCAAGCATTTCAGCAACGCTGTCTGCACTACATTGCACCTGCACATGCACTACAACAAGCTATCATTCTCTGCAACACTCTGTTAGGCTGATTTTGCCCTTTAAGGCATAATAAAACCCCAAACCACACATTATTTTATTATGGCGTTCTTGTGGTTTTGGAGGTATCCTGGTGCAAGGAGAGGGTATCTGGCAAGGCAGCATAGTGGCAAGGAGAGTTCCAGCATGGTGGAATCGCAATTATGATGTTGTGGAATGGCACATCAGCCTGCACTGCTTCAGTGCAGATATTTCCAACACAGAAGTGGACATTTCCAGCATGGAAGCAATCATTTCCGGCACTACCAGCATGCACTCTGCAATGAGATTAGCGCGGAAATCATGAGGATCATACCTACAACACCTGGCAAGCGTTCTATTAAGTGTGGGAATGCTAGACTCATATTTGAAGCTCACAAAATCACTAAATTCAATTCCAAAGCTATGTAACATGAGACTCTCATTTTCACTTCAATTTGCTGTTCTCTTTTGGTGCAGTTTCCCACTCAAGGAAACAACCCATCTCAGACTTTTCTCATCTGCACAACGGCAGCTGTTCCAATTGAGTGATGTGTGTGATTCTGTAGAATACACAAGCAAACTCTCTGTGAGCATGAGCACGAACTCCGAGACTGAGAGACTGACCTGCTGAGTCAGCACTCGGACCTGACATCTTAGGAAATCAAGTTCGCGGAAACCTACCTGAGCGTTCACCTCGATTTCAAGTCGTTTTCGAGTCCTTATAAGCCCGACACACTCCGACCTTAGAATCACGACCCAAACCTCATAAATCAAAACAAACAACAAAACAGAACAAATAATAGAATCCTTTCTTGATCTCGTGCTTGTTCCCTGCTTTCTCGTCACACACTGAACTACACATCCCACAGAAGCACACAGATGGACACTGTGTAGCAAGCCACTAGCCACTTGCACTCATCACTGGTTGGGTGCCACTGATGATTTCTGCAGAAACCTTCCTCGAGAGGATCTATTACTTTGAACTGCACTGCATGGTACCAAATCAACAGAACCCACAATTATTTATTATTATCTCTTTCTTTGTTCTTCACAAACTTAGTGGCTCCAACGGTGGCATTCAATGAAACGGATTGGTAAATAGCCATACACTAAATCACCGTGGTTGTACTCAGATCCGGCGAGCCCGCTCCAACGGCGGCATTTCAACGGTTGAAAAGTTCCCAACTTTGTTTTTGCATGTTTCCGCTTAACAAAGTTGGGAACTGAAACTGCGAAAATAAGTTCCCAACTTTGTCTATTAAACAAAGAAAGCCCTCTTTCAAAACAAAGTTGGGAACTTTTCCAAAACAAAGTTGGGAACTCTGTGCGCTCGATGCGGACGGGATCACCAGCCACACACGGGCACTCCCTCGTGTCTCAATTGTCACTGAAATCTCAGTCTTGTGGTCCTTTCTGTGGTTCGGGGAAGAAGGAATGAAAACAAAACCAAAAAAGGGTCCACCCACAGTAGGTGAAACCTCGCCAAGCACGGTCCCAGATCCCCCAAGTTCCCCCAGGATGAGCAAGCCCACCCCAGAGTCTCTTGAAGGACCTGAGGATGCTTCTTTGGATGGGGAAGCCCCACCTCTTCCACCCAAATTGTCCCCGGCACCATGGTGTCAAAACGAAGACGCAAGGCACACCCCCCACAAAGGAGGAGCAGCCTCCCGACCGTTCACAGGGTTTGGGTAGATATTATCTGTAAGCAGACCCCAAGTATGAAAGCACCAGAACTGCGGGAAAAGGGCAACAAAACGTCCCGAAACTGTATTGTGGGTGAAATTAAATGTTCTCTGTTGTTTTGGTTTGGTAAAAAAAAAGTAGATTTACGCTGTGTGATGGGTTTTGGGCTGTCCAGAGGGATACAGGTGCTAATTATTGGCCATAGCTGCCTTGAATTCCTCAAAAGATATTTTACCATCTCCATTGACATCGGCCTGGCCACAATTAGTTTATTGCGCAAGGAGCTGTGGTGTATTTAAAGGGATAAAGAGTCACCATACATTTTTCATCAATGCCTTGGCCATAGCGTCCCTTCTTTGTTGTGGTATTCCCGCTTTACCCAGCATTGCTATCACCTCGTTAACGGTTATAGCCCCATCGCCGTCCCTACATTGTAAATGTTAAACAAACTACGGGAGGAGGAAAAAATAAAAACGGGTGCAGGCACTTGTCCCAGGTTGCGAATTGCTGCCGAACCGCTTCATCACTATCCATTCTTTGTTTGTATTATTCCTCTGCACACCCAATGGCGTTTGTATTATTGTTTTGTTTGTTGTACTCTGTCAGACAACACAACCCCGACTTTGAAGTAATTAATGTCGCCTTTCCAGGAATCGGTCCACCAGTAAGGCCTTACATCTACCTGGTACTGGCTGCAACGGCACAATAACTATTGGTGACTCCTTCTCACCCTCCAGAGAGAATCCTGGTGTGCTCCGGAAGCCCGGGAGTTGTGATCTCGATGAAAATCACGGTTTGGAAATAGAACAAAATTTAAAAATGCATGCATGAGTTTTTTTCTTTTTCCAGAGGGCCGATGTATTGAAGACATCGCAGAGACCCTGATGTGTTACGTGCACTGATAAAGGCTAGAAAAAAAAATTTTTTTTTGACGTCGCGCGGGTGCTACCTACCAGGTTGGTTGTGCCCCAAACGACAACAAACGCCAACCATTTGGCACCATTCCCCTGCTCCTTCGTTCTTTCTCCAACCCGACGTCGTTTAGTTTGTTTTTTTTTATTATTTTTCTTTACCCTCCCCCTTTGGTGGCCTGTCTCGTTGCGTATGTGTCCCGAGATCTGTTGTCTTGTTGTTATTACTGCGGATAGATAACCTGACACCGACGCACAGGATAACCTAAGACAAATAGACCGCTACAATGCCGTACGCCACTCGCAGACAAGTCCGCAAGCAAAAGGAGCAGGAACAACAGCAGCAACATCACCACAACGATACGTTGTCATCGGCGGCGTCAGGGCGCCACTCACACAGTAGCACAACAACGCCCAGCAGCAGTCGGCACAAACACATGCATAATCAGCCGCCATCTTCTTACCCGTCGTACGGAGACGCTGAGCCCCCTACGCCGCCGTCGCCTTCGCCGTCGCCGTCGCCGTCGCCGTCTTCGGCAGCGGCGCCGGCAGTTGCTCCGATGACGACCCAGCCAACGCGCCTTATCGGCACATCGACGACGGCAACAATAGGCAGTAGTAGTACGACGACTGTTACGACGCTTGGCTCGCAGCCGGCAGCGCAAACGACGATTGTAACGCTGGGGCAGGGAGGGACTGGGGCTGTAACTGTTGGGAGGGTGAGGATACCTGCTGCTGTTATGAGATATCAGCCACAAGCCAGTACAACTGAGACTACAATTTCAACTACTATTACTGGTGCAGAGAACAAGCGGGAACCTAGGGTAAATGAAGTAGCCTCTGGTGCTGATGACGAGAGCAAGGGGGAGAGCGAGAAGGAATCTAGTGGTGTGGAAGAGGAGTGCAAGCAGCCTACTACAAAGCGCCCTAGAAGAGCCTGTGGCCCAAGAAGAGGATCGAGAAGAGGCAGAGGCTCGGCTTCCACAGCTGCCGGTGGAGAGTCAAGCTCAAAAGCTGAGAGTGAGGATGCTGGAGATGATGGAGACTTTGTGGTGAAACGTAGGCGATCTGTGAGAAAGGTTGCAACACCGTCTTCCAGAGGACGGAGTACCAGGGCAAGAAGTTCCAAGAAATCTGATACTAACAAGCTGGACGCTCAAGAGAGTGACAAAGAACCGCAGGCATCAGACCAGTCCTCCAACCACCCCACTGTACCAGCGGTTGCTTCAGGGGGGTCCACCATTAGCAGCGGTTCGGCAGTTACAGTCACAAACCTACCACTACCAACACAGACTCTGGCCCCACCTCCGCCGCAACCCAAATCTCCACTCGCACCACCAGTCCTTCCACCAGCACCATTGAAGGAAACTGTTGCTGTAGTTGGGGGAGTGATGGTCACTGTGCGGACAAGAAAAAATAAAAGGGTCGACTATGCTGCAACCCACAGAGGCGATGTTGCACTGGCTGCTGTGGGCGCTTCCACATCAACTTCCATCAAGTCATCCAGATCCAAGTCAAGCAACCCAGAAGAAGCAACGAAAAAGGAGTCTGTATCTGTCAGAGTGGTTATGAGCCAGAAAGGGGGAAAACCAACTCGAAAAAGCAGGAGCCGGAGTCATAGCAAAAGTAGAAGCAGGAGCAACAGCCGTAGCAGGAGTAAGAGTGAGAGTAGGAGCGCAAGTTTAAGCAGAAGTAGGAGCAGGAGTAATAGCAGGAGCAGTAAAAGCGGAAGTAGCAGTTGTAGCAGTAGAGCGTCCAGTGGCAGTGAAAGCAGTGTAGGCAGCAGTGATGAACTAGAGAGACAAAAAGATGACCCTGTAAACATGCAAAGAGCGGTGCGCCAAAACAGATCTAGAGAACGCCAAGACTCACCACCAGCACTGCCCACCCAGAGTCCCCGTATCATAGAAAAAATTCTTTCCAGGAGAGAACCTGATATCCCAGGTAGATTTACTTTGTTTTAAGTCTGTTTCGGTAATAAAACGATAGGGGAGCAAAACGAGTATCTGGTCAAATACAAAGGACTCTCGTACATCCATGCCGAATGGGTGAAAGAAAAAGTGTTTACCTCGAGTGATCACTTCACAAAGTTAAAGTTGCACCGGTTCTTGAAAAAGTGGATCCCCGATGATCTTGATGAAGAGGATGCGTTCTCAAATGACTTCACTCAGGTGATTTCATTCTCTTTGGCTTGGGAAGAGCAGTTTGTAACTTCTCACAGGTTGATCGCATCCTGGACATAGAACAACCAAAGCAAGGCCCCACACAATATCTCGTCAAATGGAAGAGCCTTCCATATAGTGACAGCACTTGGGAGTCAGCTAGTGATGTTATACGGGAGAGTGACAGCGATTGGGAGGCAGCTTTGAAGAGGTACAAACAATGGAACACACCACCGAGCAAAAGCGAGCTGAGAGAGTACGCTGCCCACGCATCAAAAGTGTGGAACGGTACTGCAACCAATGGAGTCGGCGATCGAGGCAAGTGGGTCAAAATAGACAAAAGCCCACCTTTTAAAGGGGGCAATACACTGCGCCCATATCAGGTCGATGGACTGAACTGGCTTACTTGGTGTTGGTAATCTGATAACCCTAACTACTGCTTTTCCTCTAACAACTTTTGCAGGTACAATTACACCAATTCCATTCTTGCTGATGAGGTAAACATTTTTCTCCAGTCACATTTCGTAGTATTAATTTTCTTATCCGTATGTAGATGGGGCTAGGAAAGACTGCACAGGCTGTGGCAATGTTGTGGTATCTTCACACATATAGTAATCTAAGAGGCCCATTTCTTGTCGTTGCACCCTTGTCAACCCTGCCCCACTGGAAGCGCGAGATTGAAGCGTGGACTGACTTAAATGGTGTTGTGTGGCATGGAACTCAACCTGATAGAGATCTGATAAAGAAACATGAATGGTGGTTCTCAAATGTACCACAGAAGAAAGGAACGACCCATTTCAAGTAGCTTGCCATGATTTATCTCTACTCTGTACTCACTTTCCAAGGTTCAATGTGCTTATCACCACTTACGAAATCTTGAGAGCGGATAGGAGTTTAATGTCAACAATCGACTGGGTCTATGTTGTAGTAGACGAAGCTCACAGGTGTGTATTCTTCCCAAATCGGGATTCCATTCTGATCCCAGCTTCCAGACTGAAGAACACCAATTCCAAGCTTCTGGCTGACATCAGGTCGCTGCACTATGCTCATCTTCTTTTGTTGTCAGGGACTCCAATTCAGAACAACACCCAAGAGTTGTGGGTTTTGCTCAATTTATTGAATCCAGAAAAGTTTTCTTCCCTGCCAGACTTTCTAACTCAATTTGGAGATGTCAAGGATGCAAATCAAGTGTGTACCTGCAGCATGACATAGAAAAACCTCACGTTTGCAGGTATTGCAACTTCATGATGTTCTTGAGCCTTTATTGCTACGGAGGATGAAGGAAGATGTAGAAAAAAGTCTTGCTCCGAAGGTTTGCAGGGGCCCAAGAATTTCTTTGGAGTGACCCCCAATCAGGAAGAAACAGTAATTGAAGTAGAGCTTACCCTTCTTCAAAAAAAATATTACCGAGCTATTTATGAGAGAAACATGCAATTTCTAAAGAAAGGCTGTAAAGGCTCAAATGTACCCTCACTTCTCAATGTAATGATGGAGCTCCGAAAGGTTGGCAACTCGGTTTTTCCCCTCCCTTTAGATTCCTTATCCTCCCTTTTAGTGCTGCAATCATCCCTATCTAATTAAGGGTGTTGAACAATCCGCCATTGATGGGATTACAGATAGAAACGAAGTTTGTAAACTTCAGACCCAGTTTCATTTACTGAAGTGCATATCAAGATTCATCAACAAATGATTCGAGCAAGTGGAAAACTTGTGTTGATTGATAAGCTCCTTCCAAAGCTAAAGTCTCAGGGTCACAAAGTTCTTATTTTCAGTCAAATGATAAAAGTTTTGGATATCATTGAAGTACCCTGTGACTTCCTGGTTTGGTTTTCCCTAAGAAACTTCAGGACTACCTCAATTACCGAGGCTATACACACGAACGCCTTGATGGAAGGGTCAGAGGCACAGAAAGGCAAAACGCTATAGATCGCTTCAGTAGGCCAGATAGTGACCGCTTTGTCTTCTTGTTATGCACACGCGCTGGCGGTTTGGGAATAAATCTCCAAGTAGCTGACACAGTGATAATATTTGACAGGTCTCCTTCCACTTTTTGGTGAAATTTGGTATCAACCGTATTTAGTGATTGGAACCCACAAAATGACATTCAAGCTATGGCTAGAGCACACCGAATCGGGCAAGAAAAACTAGTGAAAGTGTACCGGCTTGTTACTAGAAAGACCTATGAGCGATATATGTTTGACACAGCTTCTAAGAAATTGGGTCTTGACCAAGTGCGTCCTGTCAATTTTGTGCATATATTTACTCCCTGCAGGCAGTACTACACAAAGTGAAGAAGTCGGCAGATGACGAAGCAAATGCAGCTGACGAGTCTGTCGTTACCTCTGCAAGGCAGCTTAGCCATACTGAAATAGATTCTCTGCTGAAGTATGGTGCATACGGTGTACTTGGTGAAGGAGACGAAGCCGCCAAACGTTTTGTGGAAGAGGATATCGACCAAATTTTAGAGCGTGCAGTAAAACAGAGTTCGAAAACAGCGAATCCGAATTCATCCACTCCTCAAACCTCTTCATTCAGCAAAGCCTCCTTCATCAGTGAAGATGCTGCTGACAACACCGACCTTAATGTAGATGACCCAAACTTCTGGAGAAAACTGTTAGGTGATGCAGCCATGAAGAATCCACACATACTTGATGGGGAAACGACTTTCCGAACACGGAGTAAATATGCTCACATTCATGGAAGCTCAGCTGTGCCTCCACCCAGTTCTACAAGGACCTCTCACAGTGATGACTCTGACTCTGACCAGGCTGAACCAGAACCAGATACTGATTATGACGAATGGGATGATGAACAGGCTGGAGGCCGTAAAAGATCAAGAAATTGGTCTCCTGCTGAAAGACAAAGATTCAAATCTGCAATGTAAGCTACTTCATTTCTTTTCAATGTCTGACTTGCGTAAAGCACATGCTTTGGATGGGGAAGGTGGGGAAAAATAAAGGAATTTGCTCGACTTACTCGATGGTCTGATGAGGATATCGAGTCCTTTGCTAAGGCTTATTTGTGCAAGTGTATCAATCACTGTGAAGCTGGTGTGTGTGCAGGGCGTGACACTGGGTCAAAGGATGTAGTAAGCAGTGTTTCTGTAATTACTGGGATTGACATTAGCGTACATGGCTATGTGCCTGGAAAAATTGTTTCAAGTTCAATCTTGGATGTTGATGAAAGAGCAACTTCGCCTAAGCCGGCAGTACAACCCTCCGCGGAAGGCACCGATACCCAAGCACCCCCACAAGAGGCCAAATCTGCCGATTTGAAATCCCCACCACCCCCTACAGTGCAACAAGGCACTCCACCTTCTTCCAGTACACCACACATTGCCTCTCATAAGTTTGATGACGATCCGTGTCTAAACAGTAAACAATTCAGGGAGTACATGGAACGGAATGCCAGCAAGATAATCAATAGACTCTTTCTTGCCGCACAAATTTCCAAGATCTGCAGCTTACCCTCAAATCCATTTGACGGTGTTTCTATACCAGACTCACCCGCGCCCTGGTGGGGACCAAAAGAGGACATGGATTTGCTCCTTGGATGCGGTATGATGCAAGAACTCCACCTAACATCACCTAATTGGTTGTGCAATAAACAGTTAAGTGGGGACTTGGTCGATATGATGAAATACGAAGCGATCCCTCACTGTGCTTCTATGGCCGCGTAACACCGCAAGTGACTCCAGTACAGCCTGCCTTGCCACAAGTTGATACTACCCCTCAAGTACCCCAAGGAATTAAAGAGGAACCCTCCACAAAACAGGACATGCCTGTTGATGTAAAGAGTGAAGTGGAGCCCCTTTCCGCCACTGCCTCAGTGGTGAAGGTGGAAGATGCTAAAGTTGAAGACGTGAAGGTCCCATCTACTGACGTGAAAGTGGAGGATGTGATGGTGCAAACAACTCATTCAGATGCAAATCCGGAGTCTGTGCAACTGGCACCTGTGAAGAACCCAGACACAGCAGCCATTCTTGATAAGGATTCACTTCTTACCTGGCCTACAAGTAAATTGCTTACCGCTAGAGTGAAGAGACTGTACCGAGTTATTCATAATAATGAACGCTCACAAGAACGGGAACTCAAACAAAAGAAGCGCGATCAGGTATCATTTACAATTTTTATTATTTCTTCTCATTTTCTGGCAGGAGAAGCAAGATCGAGAGGAGGCAAAAGAAAAGAGGCGTTATGCGCAGCAGCAAGAATGGTCCAAAAGGGAGAAGCAGGACTTTTATCGTGCTATCACCGTTTTTGGATTACCTACTATTGTATCTCCCACCAAAGTTGATCCAGCATCTCCAAGTCAGGAGTGCGGAGGGGTTATGGTGGACGTCGATTGGGAAAAAATAAGGGACAAAGCCGGGCTTAAGAAGAAGTCTGTGGATCTCGTGAAGAAATTTTGCAATGAGTTCTTGGAGAGATGCCAACTTATTCTTCGCAAAACTGGAGGAGCACATGTTTCTGAAGAAGATAGCAGTGAAAATGAAGAAAATGACAAAGAGAAGGCTGAAAAGAAGGCAAGTGAGAACACAGCAACCAGTGGGGCAGCAGATGATGCAACCTACAACCAGTGCAAGAGAATCCTCCAGCGAATTATATTATTTGATGACTTGAGGAAAATGTTGCAAATGAAGAAATCTGATTTGGATCTTGTTATTGGTAAATCTGCTACCCTGATATTCTTCTTACAGTTTCACAGCTGCTTCCCGGCGCACATCCAATCTGCCTAAGTGGTGGGACCCAAGAATTCACGATTTACCTTTAGTTGCTGGTGTTATTAAGCACGGGTATGCGTTTTTATTCTGCTCTTCTTCTGATTTGTGACAGCTTTGGGCACTGGGAAAATCTGTGTGGGGATCCAGAATTTCCTTTTAGGGAGCTGGGTGAGCAGTGCTTGCAACGTAGAGAAAAGCGGAAGCAAAATCAAGATGCAACCTCCCCACCCCCAGTGACTGCCAAATTGTCTCCTGACCATGATACGCCAGTCGGCGACCCTGAGCTGAACGTCCGCAGTGAATCTCCTGCCTCAACCGTATCCCCATCTGCACAATCACCCCCTCAGGCTCCGGATCGTGTGAACTATGCTACCATTATAAAATTCCCACGTGATATTGTCATCCAAAAGAGACTAGAAATGCTCATCAGGCTTGCCAAAAATCCACCAAAGCCCCCAGAACCAAAAAGGCGGGTGCGAGTTAAAGTTAACCCACCGTCTGCGCCTACCCACTCTGCTCAGTTGGATATGGTACAGCAACAACCGGCAGCCTCACAAATACAGCAGCAAATTGAAGATTTCTTGCACCAAGATACTGTAAAAGATTCAGATGTGCAGATTATAGAGGAGCAACAATACCAAGACCTCGATCAACAGCATTTTGAATCTCTTCCCCAACCTCCTTTAGTGCAAACACCGGTCAATGCTGTGCCCAAACCTGTGAGAATCTCTGTGCAACCGGTTGCACCCACCCAGGGAACACGACCGCAACGAAAACGATCCCGAGTATCTATTGCTGCAGGTGCAGAAGCAGCCCAGGCCGCCGCGAAAGCTGGCAGTTCTCGTGACCCCCAACCTGCTCACCGAAATGACTCCGGATCTTCTGGAAATCAATCCGTTACTAATTTTGCAACCTCTCCACCTCCTACTGTTCCTTTCTGTGATGGGTAAGCTACACCCACCCACAGTAATTGTCCTAACGTATTCACAAGGGATGTTATGTTATGTAACCTTGGTGTGAGTGGATCAGACAATGGCTGGCCAATTGGTTATCAATCAAGGAGAATATTCAATAGTATAGCGGACCCTTCCAAGCACTGCCCCTACACTTGTGAGGTTTTAGAAAGTCCTCCCCCAGTTCTGGGAAGGAGGTTCGTTATCACCTGCGCGGAGGCGCCACAAATGCCATTCTCATCTCACGATGTGGACGATGCCTTCACACAGCTGTTACTCTACCTGCGCAAGATGGGGCATGACATAGGAGAAAGCATACCAAATGGCGAGCACTTCTTTGGCTTCTCCTACCCACAAATCTCTTTGATGCTTAGGCAACAAATTCCAATTCCGCATCACCATTCGAAGCCAAGGCACCAACCCCAGCCAATTGTTTCATGGAAGCAACACCAACCACAGACAAGAAAAATGGGTGCCAGAGTGAGAATAAAGCCACCGCATGTACCCCAGCAAACCTATCTATCCACTGAGCAAGCACAACCACAAATGCAACAACACGCACAGCCGCAGCCCCTTCAACAACCTTCACAACCGCAGTCGCTTCAACAACAAACACTAATGCATCAACAGCCGCAGCCACATCAGCACCACCAATACCCGCACCAGTCACACATTAACGCCTTCTTCCCGATTTCTGACCCCACCGTTGTTTCCATCCAATCGCAATGTGACGCCTCCATTCCCGATGTGGCTCTCCAACAGCAACAACTGCCTCAACTGCAACCGCAGTGGGTCCCCACTCTGCCACCACAAGCACTCCTTCCGCAACAAAGAGAATACACCACCCTACCACCCTTCCAGGCAGCAACCCTGACACCCTACATAGACCCCTCAACAATGCCCGATTATAATGACCTTGCCAACTCCAGTGACTCCGAGTCCGGCAGTGAATAAACCACTAACAAACCAACAATCCCCAAACAACACAACCCAAAAAAGCATTTGTTTGTTTTAGACATAACTAAGAGAATCCAATTCTATTTTATTTACAAAGTTAAGAAAGAATCACGGGGTTGAGCCCTGCACAGTGACAGAAGATCGGCGCCCCCATCTTGAGATAATATGTTGTGTTAGTTAGAAATGGAAAGGAGAGTGGAATTGACCGTACTTTATGAGGAGGTCTTCAAAGAGGAACAAGAGTACTACAAACAAGACCAGCCAGCACATATGCTTACTGGAGCCTATATGCGCAAGTTGCTTGAGACGCGCAGAAGCTCCTCCTACCGCCCCTTGTGCTGATGTCATCTCAGTATCCTGATGATAAGTGAGGCCAAAGCATTCTCGAAACTGACATAATACTTGCTTGATTATTAACACAACAATTACATTCTCTTCTAGAAAGAAATAATAAATTTAAGGGAATGCCTACGAGCTCCTTTGTTACAGTTTTGCTTGTATTGATTTCGTTCTGCATTCCCTCAGCCACCTGGTAACTTACATTAGCAATCCGGATATTTATTGATTTAATTTATAAATATCATTAAGTATCATAATCCGTCCATTTCTATCGTTCCCCATAATACACCCCATCCGCCACCCATAATATACTAATAGCACCAAGAGTGCGCGGGATAAGGGGGGCGGGGTACACACGAGCCTTACGGCGGCGACCTGGTCCACGAGCACCTGCAGCTGCGCCTCGTTGTCGGCGAGAACGAGTCTCTCCTCTTCCTTCTGCTGCGCGTCGCCGTCGTTGCCCCCCCCGCCAGCGCCACCTCCCCAGCCTGGGCCCCCTCGCTGCGTCGTCGTGGGTGTCGTGAGGGGCAGGGGTAGCCCTGCCTCCCGCCGCAGCAGCGACGACCGTCCCCCTCGCATCGTAGTCATGTCGCACCACCCGCTGTGGTTTATAAGAATGTGACAAGGCAGAGTGTAGAATCTGACTTCTGAGGACGCAGAGTAACAACAACAAATGAGATCCAGTAGTACACGGACCCCACGAGGGGTGTTTTGTGCATGATCGAGCTACCCCCTTTTTCTTCCCTGATCAGCCCATAATTCCGCTTGTCATCAAGTCGGGGGAACTCCGAGGGAGGTGGGATGGTGATACTTCATATACCTTCTCGGCCTTTTGGCTAAGATCAAGTGTAGTATCTGTTCTTTTCAGCTTAATATCTGAAAGCTGCCCATTGGGCAGCATCGATATTAAACTTATTTTTTGTGGGGTTGCTTGGGGGGTGTCCTCTTGGTGTTGTGGGGCTTGCTCTGCCACCAAGTTGGGTGCCCTCCTGATTGCCCAGGCACTGCACTGCTGCCTCGTGTGGTCAGCCCCACTCCACTACAAACTAAAACTAAACTTCCTTCTGAAACTGAAAGAGTGGTTCTTTCAGCAACCATAACTACATAACTTTCCAAATCACAAATAGGGTCACTGTTGTCACTCAAATGAAAGGTGGGATGTGATCCTCCTAATTTTGAGGAGCTTCTTCTTCCTCCTGTTAAATGTGAGGTTGAGAACTACAGTACGAGAGAA
>JAHLWZ010001136.1:0-16892 GCA_020536535.1 Pelomyxa schiedti | reverse complement strand
ACACCAGCACCGCGACGGCAGAGTGGGCCACCGACGTGGACGACGAGCACGCGAGCACGCCCACTTGGGTCCGTGCAGAGAGACTGGCCCGAGCGACGAAGTTGTGGTCTCGATTCATTCGGTCGGTTCCTTTGTTTCAAGGAAAGTGATTGGCTCTTCGACTGAAGTATTTTTTCACCCCAGAGGTTCGGAATACTGCTAGAGTACACTCCACACTCCCTCGGTTGTGTATGTTGGACTGAGGGTCAAGAGGGATGCAGGAGGGATGAGGGAACAAAGAATGAACACCTCACAATCTACCTGGCACCGAGACAATTACTCCAATTGGGTCCCAACACACAAAACCGAATGCAAGAGACAACGCCTGTACTGCCAGCTCCAACGCCAAGCGAGTCTAGTTGTCCACATCCTCAGGACTCTACATCATTGGTTCCCCATGAGCCCGTAACGAAACGCCCGCGGTGCGCCTCCCATCATGGTGTGGGTACGGACGTTGCCGCCGGCGACGGCCCTGCTGTCCAAACAACTTCGCCGACCTTGCCCTCTCAAGACTCTGGCTCCCATAATCAGCAACCTCCTGTAGTAGCTAGTGATTCTGCTTGTATGTATCTTATTGGGTTTGGTGTGTTTGGCCTTTGCTTATGTATTTCCAATGCAGCTGATACAAGTAAAGTGAAGTTCACTGAGGGAGGTTGTATGATGCACAAAACCCGGTGGCATGACAGCAAGACAGTAAGGTCAACTGTATCAGACGGCATTTCTTATTTGGACATACTGGCCTCCCAGGCTGAAAAAGTGTGTTTGATCCTGTTTCTTTGTTTTTTATTGAATATGGCGAAAAGGGCACAAGAGAAGTCAGCACCGAAATTGACGAGGCTTTGGAAGAACTTAAAAGTTTCCTGGTGAAAAAGATCGATTGTAAGATAGCCAGATTGAAGGCCCAAGCACAAAGAAATATGGCAGTGCGTTCGCTCTGTGCTGTAACCTTTCATACTTACATTTAAAAAAACAGATGTCGCTAACCCAGCTCAAGAGTCTCAATACGGCTACATTCAAAGGCAGACAAAGGGTATGCATTCAGTAATAGGAGTATTCTTTTTCACAGTAATGAAAGGTCTTTTACCCAAAAGAGCGTGCCCACAATTTGTTGGGTGACACCTTCACTGACATTGCTCGTGAAATTTTCATTGTCCAAGGTTTTCCAGTGACACATGCTCTTTTCTCTCAAATTTGCCAATCCAATAAAGGTACTCACATTCTGGACCTTCCAATTGCCGTTTTGGTACACGTCGTTGAGTATGTGAAGCCACGTTCTTGGTGTATGCTTCGCACTGTGTGCTTCAAATTTTGGAAGGCTGTCTGCGAACGTGTGGTCCATCCATTTCACCCCTATCACCTAATGTTATATTCAGTAACACGAACAGACAACATCACACTTTCGACTGCTGTTCAATGGGAACATGAAGAGTGGAAACTTGTAGGGGGAGATACTGTGGTTACTCCCACTGGTGACTTTGAGTTCAAAGTGGTCTCCACCCCGGAGGACATTACTGTGTGGGTAGCCCTTTCCGTGAGCAAGCTCTTTGCACAGCCCAAGTCCATCAAAATAGTGGCCCATGACGCTGACAATGTGTTGCTGGCTGAAACGAAGTCCACCCTCACAACAGCAGACTTGCTCGAAATGGCCGACACAGACGTCGACCTGCCGCTCAAAGGCAAGCGACCAGTTGGTCAGTTTCACCTCACAATCACTGTCAATGATGTCTTTCACAAGGGCCGGCTTCGCCCCTCACAGCCAAACAAAATTCCATCTGGATCCCGAACCTAATAACACCAGAAACACAATCCTCACCCAAATAAACAATCCTCACAAGACAACTAACACCTGAAACAATAACATCCATAACATAACACACATCACTTGTAAGGCATAGCAAACAAAGATTTATTTATGTATATCAAAAGAAATCAGATTCCTTGTAACACGGTACAGTGGGAAGATGCTGGCACACAAGTTCGGGAATTCCATTATCGAAAACTTTAGGATTGCAAATCCCCAAACGGCGCGCGTCACTCCCCTGATTTTCGAGGAACAATTGAAAATGGAGGTGAGGGCGGTGGTGAGCGCGCAGGAGCAGTTCACGGCGGTGGCGTGCTGTCGGTGGTCCTGCTACCGCGCTGCGTCGCCATCGAAGCCGCAACCGCAGCCACGGCCGCCGGCGGCGTGTCTTTTGGCTCTGACCCCGTCGTTGCTGTCGCAGTGGGGGTCCAAATGGGTGACAGCGGTGGCGTCGAGGCGGGTCTTGACAATCAGGACGAAGGAAGGCGCCGCGGGGTTCTTTGACCCACCGGGGCCGGTCCGCAGGACAGAGGAGGAGGAAGAAGAACCTGAAATAATAGGTGTGCACGTGTGGGTGTACGTGTCGCCTACGCTGGGGGTTGTGCAGTGCGGCGCGTTCAGGTGCCCAGATCGGCTCGGCTTGAGTACTATGGTCGCTGGTTTGGGTGACGGCACATTCCTGATGAGGGGGAGCAGAGAGAAGAAGCCCTTTGGTTTCACGCTGTTTGTGGCCGACGCGAGTGGAAGCGTTGTCAGCACTCTGGGTTCTACGGCCGAGTTTTTGTCGTTGTTGGCGGTCTCTTCCAAGTGGCTCCTTATGTGCGGTGTCGTGCGTGACGAGATGCATTTGTGGAAGATGGTGGACAGATGCCTGGTTCATGATGAAGACAACCACGTCAAAGTGGTTGCCCGGAATCGCGGCCACTGTTTCTGTAGGGCTGGAGACATTTCACCCTTTGATGGAAACAAAGCAGTGCTTATGGATAATTATGGAGCTACTGCAGGCAACAAGGTGATGCTCGTCGACCTTGATCGTACATTTGAAAGCAAGAAGCTAGTATACAGTCATGCCATGGACATTCCTTGCCATTCCCGTGGTTGCGTGTGGGGCAGTGGTACCACCCTGTACACATTACACAGCGACTATCGAACATCGGTGGCGTATGTATTCAACCCACAGACCAAAGAGTGTGTCTGCTCGTTCCCGAACGCCGAATCCATTGAAAACATTGGGCCTCACCACCTGTGCTGCGCTGGCAATAACAAGATGCTGCAAGTGTTCCACTGGTCTGACCTTACCACCCCCTGTTGTGTCCATCCCCTTTCATTAGAGTTCTCACCATGGACCACTGGCATCATTCCCACTCTCCCCACCTCCGATGTTGCAACAGGAACACCAGAGCACCAGGGCTCCAACAATGGACTTGCACTTGATTTGAGGGATGCCGTGACCGACTTGGTTCTTGCTCGTTTCTATGCAACTCCTTTGTCTTTGTCACCCTGAAGAAAAAAACCAAGCAAAAAAAAATAAATGGCCTCGTCAGAGACTCCCCCCGAACGCCATGGCAGTGTTGGCAACGGGGCACTCACCACCCAAGCAACAACATGCAGTGCCGAGGTCGACCTAGGTAGTGTCCAACAAGGTGACGGCGGAGGAGGGGGAGGCGCAGCGGTGATAGCCATGCCCGCAACCACCAACAGCAGCGAGGAGGGGGAAGGGGAGGGCGACGGGGAGGAGGGGGGGCACACAGGGGGGCTGGTGTCAGGGAGCAGCAGCAGCCACGGGGGAGCAGCGGAAGACGCGGAGGCCGGGACAGGAGCAGGGGGAGGGGGAGGGGGTGCAGGAGGGGAAGGGGCAGGGGGAGGGGGAGTGTCTGGGAGGTGCGTGGGGTTGTTTTTGGTGCCAAAGGCTATGAACTTCATGTGGTTTGCTTCTATTGGTTCAATACTACCTTTTATGTTACCTTTCTTTTACTCTCAGGTTGTACAACGCTACTCCTTTTTCCTTCTTCTGCTCAACAGCTGCATTTCTTTTTTTGTGTTTTGTGCTTGTAGGGTTTTGATGCACTTCAAATTGGATTACTGATGTCAATAACTCCCATTGGTGTTTTATTGTCAGCACCATTGTGGACAGCACTCGCAGACAAGACAAGAAAACACAAAATCGTGTGGCTAGTTTCACTATCACTCACTGTTGTATGGTTCCTCCTTTTCTTCTTTTCTTCTTCAGTTAATTAGAAAAAAGTTGCTGCAAGTGACATTAATTTGGGTTCACAACTTCTATTTTCTAGCCGTTGTTGTACTCTTAGTCAGTTGCGCCAGGTCGCCTCTAGGAGCCATCTTGGATGCCACTGTAAATTCTCTTCTTTGTGATGTATTGATTCTAACAATCGGTAAAGGTCATTGGACTTGTTGGAAAAAATCATTATGGAAAACAGCGGCTGTGGGGATCGCTATCTTGGGGCCTCATGGCATTCGCATCTGGTTTTTTAATTGACCGACTTGGAGTGTATTCAATGTTCGTGCAATTTGCTTTGCTGTCAGTTGTCTATGCGGGTCTTCTATTGTATGTACCATGACGCGTGAAGTTGATTAGATTGATAAAATCCCAAAGAATCCAATTTAAGTACTTTCCAGTTGATTTGCAGCTTCGAGTTCAAAAGCCGGCTATCATTAAGTCTACAATGCTCTTACTGAGAAATTGGGATATAATTACAGTTCTACTCGCAGCTTTTATGACGAGTTTCTGTCTGTCCTCTGTCTCCTATGTGTTTATATATATTGAGCAAGAGTTCAACGTCAAGAAGGATCTTTTTGGCTTGTATGGCCTGTCAATTGCATGCACCGTCATTATGGAAGTCCCGATATTCTTCTTCTCCCAAAGATTAACGGACATGTACTCCCAACCATAAAGATTATCAGTAAAACCAGTACTTCATCACTCAACAGAATTGGACAAAAAGGAATGCTTCTTGTATCACATGTCTCTCTCATTCTCCGGGTTTCTTTCTACACCGTGATGCCCAATGAATGGGTTCTGCTTCCTATCGAACTGCTTCACGGACTTGTCATTGCCCCAATGATGTCCACCGCTGTGACTATGCTATCCCAGAGCGCCCCAAAGGGCTTTGAAACCACAGCACAGGTACGCAAAGTAACTTGTTTTGCTTATAACTAACAAATACCTCAGAGCTTGTTCACGGCCACATATTCCGGTCTGGGCAGCTGCATTGGGCAGGTTGTATGTGGGGTTGTGGTCAAAAAGCTGGGATGTTTATTCCTATTCCAGGCCGTGGCTGTGATTATGTCAGTAAGTGGCCCCTTTCCCCCTTCCACACCACAGCCTCACCTCTTCTTACCGACTTACTCAGACTTTCACTCTGTTTTCATTGATCAACCTCATCGTTCATAAATGCGGAACTAGGTGGGACTCACCACAAACGGGGGCTGCAAGTCCCCCTCTAGAAATGGAGCCTATTGGCTCCCCTTGATTTCAACAATAATGAAAATAGCCTCTTTCCAGTTTCCGATTTTGTTCCACATTCCCCTAAGAGATTGTTTTGGCTTGACGTCAATTGCACCACCAAGCAGCGGGAGATGAGCGACTACACCACTTCGAGTAGTAGTAGCCCGGAACCCCACGCCGACGCCGCGCAACAACAACAACAACAACCGGCAGCCACCACCACCACGGACAGCGCCAACCACAAGCCCCCCACCGCCGCCCCCGACGACGACGGGTACTACAACCACCAAGCCCAAGCCCACGCCCACGCCCACGGCCCCGCAGATGCACCACACACCGACACCAACCAAGTCAACGGCGCCCCAAGCGACAAGGACACCACCAGATCCACTGCAACCACAACCACCACAGGCGACGATGAACCGGAACACCACGACCACGGGAACACCCACGGCGCCAACGTCGTAATACAACACGAGCAACAACAACAAGAGGAGGAGGAGGAGGGGCGAGGAGGAGGAGGAGCGTGCGAGACCGTGAAGGAGGAGGAGGAGGGGGGGGAGGGCGAGGGCGAGGGCACGAGGGCGGGGGGGCTCCCAGGCGGGGATGCTCCCATGCCTTTGATCGATTTGCAGATACAGCAGGCGCAGGCACTCCGCCAGCACATCATGATGGCCCAGCACCAATTGCAACTGCAGCAGCGCCAGCAGCAGCAGGCTGCCGCTGCGTTTGGCGTGTCCCCCGATATCAAGCCACAGCCCACAACCACACCTACTACGGCGACGGCGTCGCAGCCACAGGCACAGTCACAGTCACAGCCGCAGGGCGGAGTTGATGTCAAGACCGAGGTATTGGGGCTGGGGCTGGGGCTGGGGCTGGGGCTGGGGCTGGGGCTCGGGCCGAGTAACATGCCTGAGGCGGGGTGTAATATGCCTCCTGGGAGTGGTTGTCCAGCTGACATTGAGCGGTACATGAGGCAACCGATCCTACCTGGTTCTCTGGTAAACGACTTGCAAGGGAACGCAGCATCATCGCAGCAGCAGCAGTTCCCTCAGGATCCTAACTTGATAATCAATTACATTCCATCTCGGATGACTCAGGATCAGTTTCAAGCTATGTTTGCTCCTTACGGGAATGTATGTGTCACGTTTTAGTGTAATCGGCTGAACATCTTTTACTTAGATCGTTACATGCAAATTAATGGTAGATAAACAACTCGGTATGTTGCGAGTCAAAAGGCGTACACCTTACTTATTGGAACAGGGCACAGCCTAGGATATGGGTTTGTCAAGTATGAAACAATGGATATGGCTAATACTGCAGTGGCGGCAATGAACGGTTTGCAAACAGAAATTTACTCTCATTCTAATATGATCCCAGGGTATAAGATTGATGGGAAAATGCTCAAAGTATGTGATACCTTGAGTTGCTCATGAAGTAATATGTTCTTATAGGTATCCTTTGCACGACCACCTTCAAATGAAATCAAGAATTGCAATGTATATATCAGCGGCATGGATGCATCTTTCACAAAGGAGCAACTATATAATGTTTTCTCTCGTTTTGGCACAATTGTAGACCATAAGATTCTCACAGGTTTGACTCCTCATTTATTCTCCCATCTCACACTGTTCTAGACCCAAAAACAGGGGCAAACAGAGGGGCTGGTTTCGTGAGATTTGAGCAAAGAGATCAAGCTGATGCGGCTATTGCAGCTATGAACGGGGCAATCATACCAGGCATGTCCTCAAAAGGGCAAATGGGCCTTATTGTAAAAGTATGTGGAGCCATTGAAATCTTCTAGTAGTTAGTAAACTAAATAACAATAAATCAACAAACCCCTTGTGACACATTCTTCCTCTGTCGTGTCTATCTTTATCTAGTTTCAATTAGTAATTTGAGTAATAGGTTGTTACAATAGGTTTTTAAATAGGTTTTATCAGTATTTCCTGAATGATTTAGATCAGTTTCATTAATTTCTTATTTGATTGTTTTTGTTGGGTTTTTTTTTGTTTGTTGCTCTTTTTCTATTGCTTTTCTTTTGTACTGTCTTCTTTGGTTTTTCCTTTTCCCTCCCCCTCTTTTGTTGTGTGAAATTCAGGTAGCGGAAGGATCTGAAGAAAAGTCCAAAAGGCTACTCAAAACTTCTACACCATTCCCGCCTTTGACGCCAGCTATTGCTTCACGCTTCAATCCAATGGGCATAGCCTCTATGCTAACTGCAGCACTAGCAGCAAATCCACCCCCGTCTCCCAACACCCCAGTACCAAACCCTCTGTCAGCACTTTCTACTCTGAGTGCACTTGCCCCATTCGCATCTCCCAGCTTTGATCCTACACAAGCCTACCTCCAACAACTGTCTGGTAAAACAATGGTTCTCTCATCTTCTCTCTAACAGTACCCAAGCATTAGTAAACACATCGATTCCTACAGAACCCCAGGACTACATGCAACAGTTAACTGGTCAGCAACTAACCGGTAACCAAGCAATTTTACAATCATTTCTAACTTAAATAGGTCCCACTGGCTATTGTCTCTTTATTTACAACCTCCCGGCAGTATGACCTAATTAAATTACTGTGCTACTACTTAATTGTACACTAGGACACTGATGACGGCCTCCTTTACAGACTCTTTGCCCCGTTTGGTGCCGTGTCAAGTGTGAAGGTTGTAAGAGATATTACTACCCGAAAGTGCAAGGTAACTTCACTGTATCCCTTTTCTAATTACCGCTTAATCATCATGTAGGGCTACGGATTTGTTAACATACCGAGATTGGAAGATGCTCAGCGGGTGTGCTCCCCCTTGCTATTATTGCAATACTCTAAACTAACAACAATTTAGGCAGTTGGAACACTCAATGGACAAATTTTGGGAGGAAAACAACTACAAGTACGATTCAAGACACCTTCGAACCAGTTCTGATTCTGGCTGCAAACAAACCCAACAACAATGGAGTCTTTGTTCAAGTTAGGCAATACAATGGAAAATTTCCCTTTAGCAGCACTTACTATTCTTTTCTGAAGTTGTGGTATTTAGTGGTACAGGAATTACAGTGTATCCTCCGTGTAGGGCTGAATCAACAGCTGCTTGCCGTGCAACAAGAATTTCACCCGCAATAGTGGTGAATACCCTATCAACATTTATCTTTGTTTTGGAACTTGCTTCTCTTTTCGTTGGTCAGGGGAAGCTGTTTTTCTTTGAAACTACATACATGTAAGTCAGTGCTTGACTTGAGGCATATTTCTGGGCTTCATCCGTTGTTACAGCACGTTTTGCATCTTTATCAGACTGGGAATTGTTCAGATTACAGTGGAAGTATGTCTCAGGAAAAAACCTTGTGACCAACGAGGATTATATTCACTGTTGGATTAGCATTGGCTCGGATTTCTTCGAGCCAAATGTGTATATTCCTAAAGGATTCTTCGCTTGTAATATCACTTAAAGCGGAGATTAACGGTAAAATAGGTGTGAAGAGGACACTACAAAAGAAGGATTATGCCATGAGCCCCTCTATAGACTAGGTTTGTGTTACGTTAGGCGTATGTACACGATAGAAATACATGCTCGGGTTATAGTTCGGAACCTTCGGATTATGAAACAAAAAGTATTACAGAAATGAAAAACCTTTCTTGGCTAGCAGTGTCCCACTGATAACTAGTGAAAAATAATAGGATTTCAAAAGGTACATACAATTTGTAGAGTGATAGGCTGTGATTCCAATGATATTTGACAGGTTTTCTGGGAATACGTGAGGGGAAAACCTTAGGTGTGCCGCTACTCACAAAATCAACGCCTGGGAAGGAGTAAACTTCAAAATAGCAAAAACATGTTATTACACTACACACCAACCGTTATAGGAGTCTTGGAAAAGGTATCATCCTATGTGTGATCACAGTGAGACAAAATGTAAGAAAGTATGTGAAGTTACGATACCACAAACCGAAGCAACAGTGAGCCTTTAAAGGAAACAAAGGGAAACCATGTTAAACGAAGGAAAACAATGAATCTTACACACTTTTTCCAACAGACTGGTCACCAACAAGAAGCATTTTTATCAAAGTGGCCTCCTTCCCCTCATCCCCTCCCCTTAACCCATAATAGTTTTGTTACCAACACTCACAATTTCCTCGAGCCCCCTTATTGTTTTCAAATGGCGCATACGATGACGCTGACGAAACAGCCTCAGGCTTCATCAATCACCGACACTCTGAGTCACAACTAACAACGAATACAGCTTACGATGCCACCGATTCGTCTTCTCGTTACCTGATTTTCCGTTTCTGCGGGAAAAGAGAGAAGGGAAAAAAATAAGGAGAGTTCGCCGCACAGGTGAAGCATCAGTCGCAGTCGCAGTCACAGTCAGCCGACACTGTAGTCAATTGACATTGTAGATACAAACGTCCATTGCATCCCACAATGGGGCACGGGAACAGCAAGCACCATCACCACGGCCACCACTCCTCCTCGTCCTCTGCCTCAGCATCCACAACAGACACATCGTCATCGTCATCATCTGCAGCAACGGCAACAACGACAACGTCAGTGTCGGACACGACAACAGACACGACCACACCATCCACAGACACATCGTCGTCGTCAAGCACCACCACCACCACATCGTCATCGTCATCATCAACCACTACATCAACGGCAACCGGGGGTGCCGATTCAACGGGCACGCCGGCAACTGCTGCCTCAACGACATCATCAACAGCATCACCATCAACTGCCGGGGGCGACGGAACAAAGGAAAAGAAAAAGGACAAGGACAAGAAGGCGGCAGCAGCAGCCAAGGGTGCCAAGAAGGGTGTGTTTTGGAAGCCATCGGCGGCACCAAGGCCAAAGAAGGGTGAGTCGGAGGAAAACTGCCCTGTTTGCCTCACGGAGCTCATTGACTATGCCTCAGCTCCTCCACTCCCTGAGGGAAAGAAGCTGGAAGGTTGGCTTGGCTTTTTTTTCTTTCGTTCTGTTTTTTTTTTTTTTTTTTTCTGTAACGGGTTGCATATCCGATATATATGGGAAAATAACAAATTAATGGATTATCGGCGACAAGTGATAGTTTATATTTAAGTTATTATTAACCTCGCATCATCAGACTGTGAACCGGAGGAGGGAGTGGTACAACTTACAAAATGTGGCCACTTTTTCCATGAAGAATGCATAAAACCGGTTGTAGAGAAAAACCATTTAAAATGCCCGGTACGATTTCCACAATTTTATCCTCGTAAGTATTCAAGACTCCTCTATCTTAGATATGTTCCACACATTATGGCATTATGACAGGAAATCAACCACACGGCACAATGCATGTAAGAACAGATAATAGCCAAAGACTACCGGGCTATGAGAAATTCGGAACGATAGTGGTTTCCTATAACTTCCCCTCTGGAACTCAAGGGCCAGAGCACTACCACCCCGGGGAACACTACGAGGGGACACAAAGGTTTCTCTGCACAAAAAACTTCGCTCTCAACTTTTTTTAGAACTGGATACTTCCCAGATTCCCCTGAGGGAAAGGCCGTCATAAAACTACTTCAAAAAGCCTGGGATAGAAAGCTTCTGTTTACTATTGGGATGTCCATAACTCATGGAACCGGTACCCAACCTGTAAACCCTAACAAAAATAACTCACGCATTCATAACAGAAAATGTAGTGATATGGAACGGCATTCACCACAAAACCACAACAAGTGGTGGTGAAACAAACCACGGGTATTCCCATTCCCAATGTATCTTTCTATCTAGGATTGACAGCGATTTCCCAGGTACCCTGATCCGACCTACCTGGCCAGAGTTACCCATGAACTCGCATCCTTTGGGGTTGTTGCTGATGAGGAGGAGTAAAAACGATAAGTCCCTATCCCGTGGCTTTGTACAAAAAAGTCCCTTCAGGGTCTAACAATAGATCTATCGTTCGCAGTTGCGAACAGATATACAGGAAAAAGCCGTTGCAAACTTTCTAAACTAAAAAATTAATTTCCCGCCTTTGGCATCTCTTGTCTGTTAGCGATCAGATCTCCAAAAAACAAAATTTAGTGAGGAGGTGGACGCGTCCGTCGGGAATGGCAAGGACAAAACAAACCCAGTGCGTCTTTTGTTGTCGTACTTTGTGTGTCGTTGTTTCAGGCTGTGATGTTTTTTTTTATTGTTTTTTGTTGTGTTCGTTTTTTTTTTTGGTACCTATCTCACTGTGGTTTCCATTTCAAGGCGAATTGAAATGAGGGGAGGAAGGAGCACTTTCACAATGAGGCCTTTTGGTGGGCCGCTTGTAGAAAACGTAGCACAGGGCGTTCCTATCCCTTTGGAACCACCCGCTCCAATGACAGAACAGCAGGTGGCTCGTCTTGAGAAAGAAGACAGATATCGGTATTGCACTGCGTGCAGCACTCTTCGACTAACACCAAAAGCAAAATATTTGGCACTGACCCAAGCAACTATGAGATAAGTGATCCATATGTCCTACTGACAAATATTTATGAAAATACCCACAAATATGTTTATGAGGCAATGGTATGTCTGTGTCTAGTCAACCTCTGCCAACTCTCTTCAAAAAAGGACGCTGGAGAAGAGGCCATACCAAAACTTTTCACCAAGTTCAAGCAACCACACACTCCTGGGGAACCTTCAATTGTTCCACAGCCCACTTTTCAACAGGTAATGGATGGTGTTCAACTCCTTCTCATATGTGAAAGAATTGGGAAGAATTCACTTCTGGAGTTCTGACTGGTCTCTCTTGGTCTAACGTTTTCGCTGCTGGGGGGTCTGTCCTTGCATGCATTCAACCCGATGGAATGGCGCACGCTAGGGTTCAATGATTTTCTTTTCTTTTTTTTTTTTTTTTTTTAACACATCACAGAGTTCGGATATTGATCTTTTCCTTTGGGGGTTATCTTCGGATGAAGAGGCAAACAGTAAACTACGAGAAATTTATCAAGTCGTCTCCACGAACGCCGCTAAGGCAGGATCTTGTGAGGTTCTCCGGACTCACAGGTCTCCTGGAGCAAATGAAACTTATTGGTGACAATTTTTCATTAGGGCCATCACGATTTTGTGCCACTTTCCTTATCGACACGTTCAAATTATCCTAAAGCAATACAAAAGTCCAGCAGAGGTACAGGATGCTACTCTGGACTAATTTTCCAAACCTAAATGAATGTAAGGTTCTTCTTGGCTTTGATATAGACTCTTGTTGTGTTGGTTATGATGGCACAGCTGTCTGGGGAATGGATGAACGTTTCACAATCGCCATCAATAAAGGTAGTTTCTCGCACCAAAGTGTTGTCTAAATACCTCTTTTAGGATACAACTTAATAAACAGTTCCCGTCGTTCTCTTACTTATGAAACCCGTTTGTTCAAGTATGCCAAGAGAGGCTTTGTTGTCGCAGGTTGCCTCTAACAATTCTTTCATGTTTAACGTAACCTAGTTCCCAACCTCGACAAGGCTAGAGTGGACCATTCTCTCTTTCATAAAAGTACACAGAATACCAATGGGCTTCAAAAGTTACTTATTTTCGAATACCAGACCCTACATCCACAGTATCTTTCCTCAACGCATTTTACATTTAATCAAGCACAGAGACCACATTCACGTTTCTTATACAGCTTCTTTGAGAAGGATGCTTTGCTTTGGGCGAGTAGCCGCAAAGAACGACTCTGAACTTCTTGCAGGTGAGAAAGGAAAAAAATATTGTAGATCAAGTCTGACCAGATCCTCAGATAAGATTGAAGAATATGCTGCTCATGAAGCCAACAACCCCTCTGATTACTCCGAGGTATTTATACCGTGGGGACCGAGATGGAGACCAGATACCATTCTTCGGGTTCTTCAATTGAGGTAGAAGTTTTATGCTATCGATTTCCATCCTCACTCTCTCTAGAGATCGGGCTGAGTTCTTCCGAGGGGTTAATAGTGCGAAAGGAGGACCAAAAATGAAAAGCAAACTCAATGTAGAGCATAGGCATTGCTTTGTTGCGGGTATAGAGGTACAGCTCCACGGTTTCTTTTCCTTCTTGTTCAAGATTGCAGGATGTGATTGCTGGGCATGCCAACATGTACTGGTGCAACCTTTGCAAAACAAAAACTCCTCTCAGTGGTGAAGAGAATGGAAAGTATATTTCTGGACCTTTAACATGGGTTTCGCAGGGAAATGTGTATGTGAAATGTCAATTCGGAAACCAGAAACCAACGTATTAATACCTCCCTAGGTACCAAGACTGTGACAAAGGGTTCAGGCGCACACTGCACGGTAGCTGGCACCCGGTCCTGGAGGTTCCCTTTGATGAAAACATATGTACGTTCACTGCCTTAAAATGGTGGACTTAGTTTGAAAAGATTTGAAGGATGGCCAGCGCTCTTCATTATCCCCGCATCCCCTGCAACATATAAACCAACCCGACGGGACGGCATCTTTCCCCATTGTGCAAACACAATCAGCAACACAATCCAATCTGAAGCAAACTTTCATGTATGTGTTGGGCTACAGATCTAGTCGCTAACACGATGCAGGTGCCAAACGTGCTCGGCAATTATGCCAACACAAAATGCTCTCAACTTACATGAACGAGAGGCTCACCTTAAAACTACGGACTTCAAGCCATTTGGAAGTGCAACCAGTTTGTTCTCTGCCAAGACTGGTATTTTCTGCTAAGTGTGGGACCCCAGAACTAAATTCCAACAGGTTCACCCACACCTGCCCCCTCCGGATTTGGCGGCTTCTCTTCAAAGCCAGCGAACGCCTGGGGTAGCCCACAGCAATCTGCTTTCACTACCACTTCGACGTCCCCGTTTGCTGCCCAGCCTGCCACATCCGGTTTCGGCACGACATCTCCGTTTGGATCGCCCTCCGCCTTTGGCACCCAGGCCAGCTCACCGTTTGGCGCGCAACCATCACCTTCCTCGCCATTTGGTACGCAACCGGGCACCTCTCTTTTCGGCCCCCCACAGCCACCTCAGCAGGCCCAGCAAAAGATAACATCGTTCTTTCCTCAGCCCAGCACTACCAGCCAACCCAACCCGTTCGGAGCCCCGAGCCAACTTCCAACACAAAAGCAGCCACAGCCCCGGTTCAAACAAACAACCCCGCTACAAACAATACCGACTTCAGCACAGTCCTCCGCCGTAGCACCTCTGCCCGGAAACATGGCCGCTTCCCTCTCACAGCTTACTGACAAAGTAAGCAAACTTCTGTATCTCGTTGCCCAATGCTCCCGCTCCAACCTCATCACCGCCGACGTAAAGTCCACACTCAAAGGTACCCTCTCTTCCTCCGACGCCAACCCGCCAAGCAATCCTGAGTGAACAAACTAACTCACCTTAACACAGATATGATTATCAACAACAACACGTTCAACATGTGCTGTGCTCTTGAAGTGTTTGAATTGGACCACGACATCAACGAGCTTGCCGACACCCTCAAGCTCGTAGCCCAAAAGAAGTTTTAAATTTAATAGACTTGTGTTTTTGTTTGTTTTAATTCCATTCAAAAACCTTCCTCCATCTACCCCTGTAGTTTATTGTACAACTCCAAGCAATACTGTTGTTTGTAGTGTAAGTGTAGAAAGTGAAGGTGAATGAACCAATTTACCTTGTGAAGAGTTGATGCCGCCACGTGCTTCTCAAGAGCGGCGTCTGTGCGGAATATTCTCTTACAGAGTAGGCATACCGGCCGCGACGCTTGGTGGCTGTGGTGGGAGTTGGTTGGTTAGCGGGAACGGACGCAGAAGGAGGGAAAGGAAGGTACTTCATGAATGCGGCAGTTTGGTCAACAATGAGAGCAGGCACTGTGGAAACTACGGCGGGGTGAGGCGCAGGTTGCTGCTGCTGCTGTGCCTTGGATTGCCGGTCCCGCTTTGTTCGCGGTTGCTGTGGTTGTTCGCCGGTAGAATCATGCATCTCCTTTTGACGTTGGGACCATTGTGAAATGAGAAGTTCGGTTTGCTGTAGCGTAATAGAACCCGGTAAGTTGATAGTATGTAAGGGAAGGAAAAAAAAACCTTTTGGGTTTTGGATAGTGCTTTTTTCTCACTCTTGTCAGATTTCTTCTTGGCACTATTTCCATCACCTAAGAGGCAACGTTAAATTCTTGGAGGGAGAGAGGCAAATGAACCTGGAGGTGCCGCTTGTTGCTGCTGTGGTGCTGCTTGCTGATCTGTAGAGGAACCTTGCCCAGAGTCATGCCTGCAAACATTTTTTTCCGTTAAGACAGTCTCACTCCATCTCCCAAGGGGTTGGAGTTTATGACTAGGGAGGGGGGATACTGAGCAGATATAGTTGTTGGCTGTGCTGTCTGCTGTGGTTGTTGGGTGGTGGAGGAAGTTGTTGCATCTGCCATTGCTGTGTCAGCTGTGGTGGATTAAGTAGCACAATCAATAACATTTGGGTGGTTTACGCACCAGTAACGGGAGCAACCTCATCATAGAACTTAGCCAGGTGGTCATCAAGGGACACTTTTTCTTTTTTGGTTTGAAGTTGGTGTTATAGAAATGAGTTGAGAAAAATACCTTTGGCTGGGGTATCAACTTGAGGGGTAACAGTGGGAACTGCAACGGCAGTTACAGTGGGTGCAGTAGTCCCTGTAGGGGACGGTGTTGGCAAAGAAGATTGTACGTTTGGATCATAAGGTTGGGGGTACTGTGCTGCCTGGGCGTACTCAGGTGCTCTGCTGTTGTTAGGTTAAATCGGGTAATGTCAATTGCATACGCTGTGTCATATTGAGCATAGTATGCAGCCCAAGCTGCATCATACTGAGCTCCATACTGATACATGTCATTGTAAGAATTGGTGTCAATGGCTGAGTTAATGGTAGTATCAAATTGATTCATGAGCGAAATTGTAACAGGTTTGCCACCAATAACTGCGTCAGGAATGCCCAGAGCTGCCACAGCCCCCTGTGCTTAGTGCTAAGAGCGTGAATATAAATGTTGGAACACACTTCGGGAGTCGTAAATTCTACAGTACAGCTGCCCTCATAGCTTCCACTTGAGGCATCTTTAATGAATTGCACATCTTTTATAGGAGCCACAGCACCGAAATATGCAACAACCTTGATTTATCGTTAATTTAAACATGAACAGGAAGAAGATACGCACAGCATCCTTGGTTGTAAAAGCCCCCAATCCTCTGACGAATATTACATTCCCACCGCGGTCAGGAGGAGGACGGGGTTCATGACACACGAAGCACACCTCCCTTCGAGCAAAGTTGATAGCGCGGCACTATCAATCAAATAAGCTTACAAAAAAGTAGAAATTCTCAACATACATGGACGCATTTCCAGTCTCCCTTGTCCTTTGGTACTGGAGTTTTGTGTCTTGAATACTCCAGGTGTATGTGTTGTCCATCAACGAGCAGTACACCTCCAGTAGCTCGCAGCATAGAACGGGCGTCATCAACAGTGGAGAAAGTGAAGGTGAATGAACCAATTTACCTTGTGCAGAGTTGATCCCGCCACGTGCTTCTCAAGAGCGGCGTCTGTGCGGAATATTCTCTTACAGAGTAGGCATACCGGCCGCGACGCTTGGTGGCTGTGGTGGGAGTTGGTTGGTTAGCGGGAATTTACTAAGAGGGAAAGGAAGGTACTTCA
>JAHLWZ010001135.1:0-10999 GCA_020536535.1 Pelomyxa schiedti | reverse complement strand
GTGTAAATTTCACACATTACCAGCAAATGTCATTTGAACTTGGCTGCGTTCTGTTTGAACTGGCAATGTGCGGGAAGCACCCGTTCCCGGGCTATCCAAATAGTTTCCGCGGCCTTGATGGACTTATTCCGCTCGCGTTCAAAAGTTCTGGGAAGGATCCAGAATTTTCGACGATGAAGCCACCGATGTTCCCTCTGGAGTTCTGCAACCTAATTCGCGGGCTACTCTTGTTTGATCCCGCAAGGAGGACTACACTCCTGGATGCATTTAGAACCCTTGAAAATGTTGAACCACCCAGTCCGGCAGAACTGTTATCGTTTTACTCCCATGTTGCACCCTCATCAATGGATGCCGGTGGGTAAATAAGTGAATAACTGAAATATATTATATACTTACTATATCCATCACTACCGCTAACACATCTCACAGGGTCACTTACAATGAAGGCAATGTGCCAACTTCACAGCGGGTCTATTCCATATGGAGAGTGTGTCTCCACTCTCCGCCATGCCCTTCAGTCCACATCCTCGTTTCCACCAGCTTTGTTGCTCCTTCATTGCATACACTCTGCGTCTATCGTTCCACCTGTTTCACTGAACAGGGACGAAAAAAGGGGAATCGCGAGAGTACTCACTGGGAGGGCATTATTCACATCCACATCAGCAGAGTTCAAAAGAATCATCATCAACCAGCAGCCACGCAGGAGCACACTCCCTGAGTTGATGATGACAGCACTGTGGTTGAGGTTCCTCAGTAACACTGATGTTGAAGAAAAACACTCTCTGCAGAAAATGTCAGAAAGGAATGAACCTTGTTCACCGTCATTATCTGTTGTTTGGAAGCTTTTGGAGGAGCCATTGTATGATCAGATGTGGACTGACAAGATTTCTGCCTGTTCATGTTGAGAATTCTCTCATTTAAATTCAACTGACAAATAAAAAAGATGGAGTGAATCCACGCAATGAGATTATGATGAAGGCACTTTTTGAGTGGGAGTTGGGACACACAACCTCTGCCATTGATCTCGTTTTGCAAGCTTGTACACATTTCAACTCTGAACAAAACCTGTCAGGTTTCCTTCCACTCAGACTATTTCCATGTCTAAACAAAATTAAGGGGATGAGTGCCTTTGGAAGCAGCATTACCTTCCTGGATTGCTATTTTTGCGTGGTCTGAATTATATGACACCCAATCAAGAGCAACTTGCACTTCATCAGATTCCAGCTGAGTTGTCATGTGCTTTTTCACATGCAACCTCATCCACGACTGAGGAATTATGTGCCTTCTGTGAAAGGATTCTTGCATCCAACAGCAAACCCATTGCTGAGGAATGGGATGAACTTCTGTTTGCTGTGGCGTCTGGGCTTGGTGTGACCCAAGAATCCAACCCCACACAATCATCATCACACCCAAGTGACGGGATTGGGGAAAAGGACACTGTGAGAGGGGGCTGGTGCGGGCACAATGCAGCAGAGGGAGACCTTATCATCACATGTGAAGGCCTCTCAAGGTGTTGCCAATCGTGGGTGTGCATGTTCTTTGTTGCACTCTGGCTGACCTACGCAAGAGATTGCGGAAGTTCAATCTTGGCTCACCTTTCAAATGCAGTGCAACAACCATCACAACCACCCCCTCCCCCACTGTTGAGGCTGGCATGTATGAGACTCTTGGCAAAATTCCACTCCAAAGTATTATCAGAGCCTTCCCCAGACTTGACAAAAGCGATATCACTTTTGGAGGGTGCAGCAAGTGGGGGTTGTTCCAATGCAGTTGTGATCATGGGTGTCTATTACCAACGTGGAAGGGGTGTTCCCCAAGACAAACACAAAGCATTCACACTGTATCAGATGGCAGCTGAGAGTGGCAACATCATGGCCCTGTACAAACTTGCTTCCTGCTTTGAATATGGTATTGGTGTTGCCAAAGACCCCACCAAAGCTGGTGCACTTTACCAGAGAGCGGCAAATGCTGGTGATAGTTATGCAATGGCGAGGCTTGCTTCGTGCTACCTCATGGCGGAATGTGGATTAGCACAAGACCCAAGCAAAGCAGTTATGCTTTACCAGAGGGCAGCCAATGCTGGAAGAATTGGTGCACTCTGCTCCGTTGCGATGTGTTATGAGGATGGTGATGGTGTTGCACAGGACACAAATAGAGCTATTGTATTGTACAAGAAGGCTGTGGAACTGGGCGATGCACAGTCAATGAACAACCTGGGGCGTTTGTACCAACGTGGAATGGGAGTGGAAAAGGACTTACACAAGGCTGCCTCACTTTTCCAGAGGGCTGCTGATGCTGGGGACATTTCTGCACTCAGCAACCTTGCTTTCTGCTACAAGTATGGTGAGGGTGTTGAGCGGGACATAACCAAGGCAGTCGCTCTTTGGTATGAGGCAGTGGAATGCGGTAATGCAATTGCAATGAGGTGCATTGGCCAGTGTCATGAGAGTGGGCAAGGGTTGCCCAGTGACATAAGGACTGCTGTGTCATTTTACAGATTAGCTGCAAATTCTGGCAATGAGTATGCACAGAAAATCCTCAAGGATATCATTTGGGTGGACCACACTCCAAGCAGCAGTTCCGACTCCGAATGAAAATAAAAAGGTGAAAGTGAAACAGAATTTTTTTAGTGAGCAAGGCAGGGTGAAGCGGCCCGATTTTTGGCCGGGATTTGTTGATGTTTTGTGGCTGCGTGGCCTTGACATAAATGGCATGTTTGGGGTTGTGGGGACTGTGCAGTGACTTGCCTCTTTGTTTATCTCCACACCACCAAAAAAATCGCTGCTACGAGGGGAGACCATGCCGCCCTGGGCTGAAGAGGAACAAGCGGTACCCGCCTTGTCTCTTCCATCACGTGCCATCTAATATTAATTGTTTTCTTTCTGAATCAATTAAATTAATTCATATATATATTAAATATTTAATATATATTTATATTTTATTTATTAATTATTTATTATTAATTTAATTAATTTTTTACGCATTTACGCCTTGTAATAAGGCTGCACCTTTAATGTATTTCCGAGCCTTCCACTGGTATGTGGCTTCTTGTTTCTTTGTTTTCTTTTTCCCATAGTAGATAACTATCATTCCAGTGGGCAAGGTAAATTCCATCTGTTCTTTCAGCACTGGGACACTGGTATGCTTTACACTTAGGTGGTCAACTTGGCCTGCCGCTGCTGACATGACAACCACCGACGTACATCCTTCTCCTTTTTTTGTCATTGCTGAACAGTTGTAGGTACCGGACTGACCAACCCCAACTTCCCTAACCCACTCTCCCGCTTTTCCGCTTTCCAGCAACCACACTTTACTGTGACGGGTGCACAACCAGGCCCAAATTTCCCTTCTTACTCTTTCACTCTCACTTCTCTCCAAAATGTGGATTTAAAAAATTCTGTTTTTCTCATTTCACTTTCACCCCGGTTTATCTACACACGTCCAGGACTTGGGGTAAAAGTTCGAAATTTGTTGACAACACTGAGGGACAACTCACACCTTTTAAACTGTCAGTCAAAAAGGGAGTTCCACTTGCTTAGGTGCAACTTTGATGGTGAAGGGTAGGAAACAACAAGAGATGTGACAATGAAGCCTGACAAAGTATCCATCACCACAACCTCAGCATCACGTACCACAAGCATGAATCTCCTGCCACCAACAACCTGGTTGGCAGCAAGTACAGACCCAGTCTCCACATTCCTCATTGGCCTGTCAAGGTTGTTGCAGTCCCACACCTCATAAGACGACATTGCCTCAGTGCAAACACAGAACACAGATGCACTGACCTGAATGACAGCAATTCCCCCATGTGACAGCTGCCTGACACAGCCTGTTGCGCCATCAACCCCTTTCACAACTCTCTCACCCTTCCCAATAGGTGACACCACGAAAACAACACCACCACTCGTTCTCCTCATCGCACAGGCAGAAGCACACATGTGTGAAATGGAATCCCAGCTGACTTGTGCTGAAGCCACCACAACAAGCTTCTTTGATTGGAATGAGCTCCCAATATCAATCAATGTGAAAAAAGTCCTTGTAAGGTCAGAACTGCACATCAGAACCTCGTCAGTATCAAGCAAGTTGTCAAAAAAATCGAAGCTGAAAACCACGTCACTCTCAGGGATGAACACCAAAACAGGTTCCACTACAACAACGCTCCCATAATCATGATCAGGAGGCAGCCTCCTGATGGCCAGTGCACGTCCAGTGTCATCAGCGAGGTGCTCGGCCACAATCATCCACTTTCTGTTGGTAAAACTAGTCACGCTCCGTAGGCCAGTCTGCAAGACAATTGTGGGACGGCCATCCATCTGTCTAGCAGTCACAACGGAGGCAGCACCAACCCCAAGGTACTCGGTCTTCATCACGACGCGCTGTGTGAGCCACTTGAGGGATCCTGTATTTGTGCATGTTACGGTGCTGTTGAGCACGCTGTGGAGCAGTGGCGACACGGTTATGGGAACCGACCACCACGAACTCGGCGGCGCTAGGTACTGCCCAAACACCGCGACGAAGCGCGTCGCCGTGGCCACCACCAAGTCGCGCCACATGGAGTGCATTATGGGACCCACGCCGGGCTGTGTGCACCACAACGAGCGTGGGACGACGACAAAAGGGCAACAAATTGGCTCACAGCCGTCGTGGTGCCAGTTGCCATCACCACCACAGGGACGTCGTTCGTCGTTTGTTGATTGTCGGACATGCGTAATTACGGTCGACGCGTAGGGGTATTCCTTGAAATCTACGGATCTGCTACGGCTACCGATTCCCATAACGCAGCGCCGCCCGCGGTGCTGGAGGTGTCTTGGCTTGTGTGAGGCAAGGGGGGGATGAGGGTATGCATACCCTCACCAGCTCAAGCATACAACAGTGGGGGTAAGCATTGTGAAGTAGAGAGAGGGTGCCACAGTTGTGAGGGCACGTGTTGAAAGAATAACGTGATTGAGGGTAAGGAAGGTTTGCAAGTTGTTGGAATGGGTACTATGATCACAATCCCAATTGCATTGCTGATAATACACATGAGTTGCCAGTTATGCCAGTGTTGTTCCATAGAGCTAAGCTGTCACTAAAGGCTGTTTGGGGATGGTGGTGTGCCTTTAGGCCTCACTGCTGCACACTCAACTGAGAACCGGGCTTGGCCCCTGGGAAGCCAGGAAGCTGTGTTTGCACGCAGCCTGTAACTGTTTATTTTCTATTCCTTGATTGGAGAACTGTAGTTATGTTACTCTGTTTTAATTTTTGCTACAAAGTGGTGTGAAAGTGATGACTTACTGAAAAAGGCAATCACAGTGTCAGCACAGAGTGACCCTCAGAAGTCAGACAACTTCAAGGAATTCCATGGCACCTGACGCTGTGCATCACATCCACAGAATACTTGGAATTCCTGGGACTCTGGGCTTATAAGCAATGCCGCTTTCAGAACAAGTAAAATAATAAACATATTCTTCTTCCCTTTCAAACATTAAATGTCAACTACAAAAACAAGTGCAGCAACAACTCCCCGTGAGGACGTGCCACTCACAGTGATTGAAGATTCTTGGTACAATTGAGACCAACCACCGTGGTACTGAGTAAAAATCATGTAGTGCAGTTTCTCATGTTTTGAAGCCAAATAAAGGTCAAGAGTCATTGAGACACTGATTGAAAGCCAAAGATGTGGTCTTACATCATTTCAATGCAATGTTCATTGCAACCTATTTGGGGGTGTTACCAGTAATTCTTCAGTCTGGCAATCAAAAGTACAACATTTTTTTTGGGTGATTGTACTTGTGGGATGTGGTTGTTTGGAAGTGGACATGGATACTGCCCTTCCCACACTCAACTCCTCTTTCTTGTGACCCTGCAGACCCATCTCTGCCCGTCAAAGAATCAGTGGCTGACTGACCTCCGAGTTCTGAGGAGTAGATTCCGTTCTCCAAACACATCACGCAGTAACACAGAGAAAAACACAACATGTTGATGGGGTGTGGCCATTCCCCTGCGTTCATTCCGGAAAACGCCTTTTGCCCCAAGTGTATTAACGCTAATTAAATCGTTACGATGAGAACAGATACTACACATTCGGCAGTCGCGACTGGTTGCGCGACGGCCTCGCCTGCGCCAACCGAGACGACAACAACGACTGCGACGACCCATAATCGCCGACGCAGCGCCGCCGCGGTGCTCGAGGTGTCCCGTCTTGTGTGGGACACGGTAGTGTCGGGTGGTTGGATCGATAATAACTGCAGCAATTGTTGTGGCGCAGGCATGTGCTGCTGTGTGGCACTGTTCAGGGTGGCTGAGGCCATGTTCCCACTCGTGGCACTCGTTTCGAAGAGGGCACTCAAAAACATCGCCGCTGCCAACAGCATCACCACCAGAGGAGACGTGGAACCGGAGGGCATCAACGCCCCGCTGCGTGTGTGTTTCTCGTCGTATGACGCGCTGGTCGACGCTGCCAGAGCACCGGCCACATCGTGCATACAGTGGATGCTGAGCTACATCCATGACAACGGCAGCAGCATCAGAAGCAGGGGCGCCGCGATCAGCAGTAGGAAATCCGCGGCGTCATATGCTGAAGCGTGGGAGACAGGCCGCGCTGTGAAGGAGGTTGTTGCTGTGTTGCATGGGCTGTGCACTGGTGGCCACGTCGATTTGGCGAGAAGGTTCATTGGCGATGGTGAATCGCGCTGTTCTGGAACTTTCCCGATGTTGTGGGATGGCAGGTGTGTCAAGGGGTGGACAAGGGCATGCAATACCAACAGCAACAGCAGTCAGAGCACAGGAAGCGACGGTGGTGGTGATCATTGTGCAGAGGAGATGAGTGGTGCACTGAGGAAGAGGGTTTTGGAGTACGTGAGGGCAGGGTGTGGGAAGTATAACTTGATTCAGGGTGTGTGTGCTCTGGGAAACTTGGAGGCTCTCAAGTGGCTGATTGGTGTTCTGGGAATTGGGAACGACGACTGGTGGATGTTGTACGGGCCAATGTGCAGTGCCGCAGCAAATGGAAAGATGCAAGTCTTGGAGTGGATTCATGGTGAGTGCCATTTCGAAACTCTTGATCTTGTTGTGGAGTGTGCCAGTGGCACAGTTCCTGGCTGCACCAAGTGGGTTCTTGACAGCTTCCATGTCGAGCTTGACCATAACATTATTTATCACTTGTTGAGAAATAAAGACTGCAAAGTTGAAGATTGCCAGTGGGCGGTGGACGCCTTGGAGGAGGAAACAAGAAGGAACTGGATTCCGCCCTATGGAGAAATCAAGAACGCAGAAGTGTTCAAGTTGGCAACAAGGGTGTTCCCATTTGACCACAGGGATGAAAGAAGCATCAACAACCTCTTGAAATACCATGGTGATGTCGCTCTCGCTGAGTGGCTCGTCACTGAGGAGTCATTTGCACCATCACCTGACACATTTGCTGCAGCATGTTCCACATCCCCCAAAAACGGTTCCTCCTTGGCAAAGTGGCTGTCAACAAGGGTGACACTCTCTCAGTCTGATGCACTTCGTTCTCTGAAGGAGGCACTCCTCTGGAACAACACAGAAGTTGCTGACTGGCTTGAGGAGTCATTCCATGTGATTGATGGAATACAATCCAACCCTGAGGTTGCACGCATCACATTGGCTGAAACCTGCATTGGTGCCTATGGTGCGGGTGATGGAGTTGCTGGTTTGAAGTGGCTCATCGAGCACCTCTCACATCCCGTCATGGACAGCTCATCACATGACATGTTTGTGGTTGATACCATTTTGGGTGCTCTCGGTTCTGGCCATCTGCAAGCTGTTGTTGTTCTTTTGGATTATTTCACTGGGTTTGAACCACAGCGACATCCAGTTCTTGTTGAGAAATTGGTGATGGAGTTCATCTATTCAGGAGATGCAATGACCCTGCAGCACATTTTGAACAGGTGTTGTGCTGGCACTCCATCCACTTCCACCACTGCCACAAGGGAATTGATTGTGAAATGCCTCACTTCTGGTCCATTCCCACTGCCACACTCAAGCAAGATCGTGAAGTGGCTGATCAGTGAGTATCACCTCGAGTATGAACACATCAGAAGGTGCTCGCATTTGATCTTGTTCAAGCTCCTTTCGAGGAGGAAGAACAGGTGCGCACAGTGGCTCATTGAGTCCTTTTCCATCCCTCCCTCTGATGTGTGTACCATCCTTTTTTTTCCCTCTCACTCCAACAACCCCCACATCTTTACAGATTTTGGACATGGCCAAAAAGTGGTGCAAACCAAACAACAACATTGACCTTTCATCGTTGCAGATGCTTGTCAACAAGTTCCCCAGCATCACCAAGTTGATCAGACAGAAAACCATGATGATGATGCTTGTGATACAGTCGCCACATTCCGTGCTGCACGCCATCAGTCATTGTGGGATCACACTGGATGAGGTTCGAGACTACTGTGGGCCTCGGAAAATCAACAGGAACACACTGACACATGAGATGAAGATGTGGCTGGGTCTGTGGCACCCTTCACTGATGAAAGATACATCAACATAACGCTTGAAAGTTTTGAACAAGCAGGTGGCACCACCAGAATCCAAATTGGGTTTAATCCGTGATGATTCCAGGAAAAATAAAAGAAAGGATGCAAGCGGCAATGAATGGCGGAAGAGGGAATGAGCGGGAAGAGGGAATTGTGGGATTGCAGGGGTGGCGGGATCACCTTTTGTACAGCGTGTCGTGTTGCGCCAGGGACACAACAATAAAACTATTCCCCTGCGTATGTGTCTTGTCTCTTTTTTTGTCCCCTCTCCTCTTTTATTCCTCCTTTTATTCCTCCTTTTTTTTTTCCTTTTAACTGGTGTGTGAAGGTGTATTCTGTTGTATTGTTGATAATAGTTGGTGTGGATGACTGGTTTAACAACCGCGGACATTTCTTTGATGTTACCGACGTTGCGGTACTCATTGCCAGCTTGTTGCTGGCAACTCACTTTCAATATGCATATTGAGTTCCAGAGCAGGATTCCAAGGCATTCTGGGAGCTCCACGGGTGGTCATTCATTTGTGCATTCCTTTTGAGCCCTCGTATTGCCTTGTGAGTGTGTGGTCTTTTTTATCAAGTACTTGTATTTAACTGACTTTTAAAAAACCTTCAACCAAATCAAAAACTCAGGTTCTTGCTTGTTCGATTTCCATCGTACCTTGCTGTGGCTTTTGCCGTGTTGGATCCAAGTTCGGCCCTTTGCTATTTGGCTTGGAGAAGCAACTATCACCGCTCCAATCCCTTCTTGACTCTCGGCCTTGTTGTTTACAACTTTCTGCTGGTCGTAACTCAGATACAGTCAAGCGGAAGGCCCACGTTTGTCATCAGGGAAGGTCCGTTGTCTATTTCGAGGCTTCCTCCGTTCATTTCGGAGCGACTCATTCTCCTGAATACTCTTGTGTGTAACATCTCACTCGTGTTGTTTGTGTACAACATATTTATATTCCTAGATTGATTACATGCAACTTTTGGAACGGCGAAAATCAGACCTGTCTTCAGCAAATGGACTGCTTCGCGGTGATGCAAATTCAGTGCAAGGCATGACGTTCAACCAACTTGTATCATTGCACAACCAGATTACCCACATTGGTGCCAGTGTGGAACAAGTATGCGCGCCCCATCATCCCCGATAATCAAACGCTTACTCTATTCTCAGGCATCCAACTTGAGAGCGGGCACGGCCGCCGGGAGCACTGCGTTGAGCCCGGTTGCATCACGATCGTCGTCGATGTCATCTACAAAAGCCCAAAACAAGCAGTGCACCATTTGCCAGACAAACAAGTCCACCATCACGCTTTTACCTTGCAAACACTTGTGCATGTGCTGGACGTGCTTTAAATCACACAGCGGATGTTCCTCGGCAGTGTGCCCAGTGTGCTCAACTCCAATCAATAACAGCATCAGACACAGTTCATTCACTTCTCAGGTACAAACCGCGCTTTTAATTTGGTATTAAATTTAAATAAATTGGATTCTATATTTAAATACGATTTGAACATTTACATCCAATATGAACATGAATAAATCATTAATATTAGAAAATAATAATTCCGCACCAGCCTTACTATTACCACAAGGTTTCACCCGAGCTTTTCAATTTCCAGTCTGTACATAACACCCACGACGCACTTGTTGATGCCGGTCTTTGGGACCAGCACCTCGCCTCCATTCACAACATTATGTCCGATAGTGCGTCGTGATCCAAGTACTATAGTAGTATTTTTTATTAAAAAAAATTTTGGCAATGAATGGGTTTGGGTTCTTGTCTTGTCTGGTGCTCAAAATATCGAAAATTTCATAAAGTTGTCCGGGCCTTGGGCTTAATGTAATTAAGAAAGTGCAGAAAAAATGAGATACTCTTTTTGTGATCCGAAATGATTCTACATAGCGAAGCAGCATGCTGTTTTCATTTCAACATCTTTGGCGGAATGGTAAGTGGCACAGTATTAGGTGCTCCCACCAACCTGTTGTGGAGAACATGCCACACAACGTGGATACAATAGCACTGCTATTGATGCTGGTTGCATTGAGCTTCTTATGGTATGTGAAAGACATTCAATGGAGTTGGGCAATATTTTGAGTCAAAGGATCAATGCAACCAGCATCAGTAGCAGCTACAGTCCCGAGGAATGCCTGAAGAATATCTCGTTGGGGGCTACCGGACAATTTCACACTTAACTCCGAGTTATGGGTCGTGAACGTTTGTACAAAAAATGTTATGGGTGCTGTTTGTGTCATTTGTGAACACTTTATTTTGAGGTTTGTGTAGTGTTTTCCTTGTTTGTGGACACTTTATTTTGAGGTTTGTGTTGTGTTTGTGAGTGGATGTTTATTAGCTGTCGGAGCCGGACTCTGAGAGCCTAGATTTTCTTTTCGGTAGTATTTTCTGATTCTTAGTATTTGGCTGCTGTCAGTTTCTCTGCCAAAAAGTGAGGGACTGGAGATAAAAAGAATGTAATCAGTACTGGGGATCAGTCACAGGTGTCTCTGTGGATTGTGTTGCGGTTTCTGTGTGTTCC
>JAHLWZ010001134.1:0-16956 GCA_020536535.1 Pelomyxa schiedti | reverse complement strand
TGCAACCTTGGTTGTATATGGCTCAAACTGCTGACCACAAACTATTGATCAGTGCTATTTCCATTGTATCTACTGATACGCTGCATGTCTCAGCACACACCTGAATAATTTCCGATAACTGTGCGGATGGTTTCTAAATCGGGGTGCGGTGGTGTATCATGGGCCTGATTTTGACCTCAGTGATTTCAACACTGCGGGATAACAGTGTGGCAGTTGAGAGAGATGCCAGAGGGAAAGTTGATTTCTAGTGGGAAGTAAAAATGGCTCATGAGACAGTTCATTTAGGCGTACGAGAGTGGATTTCAGGGTGATGTGCCAGGAATCCTGAAAGTCATTTGCAACCAAACTGTGGCAATTTTGAGTTATTGGTGTATCTCTTTCAGTTGTGCAATTATTGGAAGTTTGAACCAGACCTGTCGAAGTATCACAGTATGGGAAAGACATTACTTGACTCACACCTATTATAGTGTTCAGGAAAGTATAAAAGGAAAATCAAGATTACATGCACTTCTCAAGGGGAGAAGTTCTGGCAGAGGTTGTTGGCTGCTGTTTCAGCCAAGGAGGAGTAGTGTCGATCCAAAACCAAGGAAGTATTGATAGTTACACATCCCCACACTTACACCAGGCTTGATCTCAGAATTCCCTTCAAAAAGGAACTTCAAATCCATCTTTGGGTGGTCCTTTTCTTTTCCTTGAATTCGTGGTCTTCTGGAAATATAGGTCTTGAAGAGCAAATTGCTGTTTTTGTGTCGCTACCATGCAAGTTATCAATATAGGAAATCTTGTGGGCAATAATTGAGAAAGCCATTTCCTATGGCACAAGGGGATCCGATTTGATTCAAAAAAAAACCAATTTTGGAACCAGACAATGTTTCACTTACCTGTGCTGGAATAAGTGCATAAAAGGAGATTGTGAATATTTTCCATATTGGAATCCTCAAAGGCTTCCTGAATAACCAGAAGGATTCTATACTGTAGATCCATTTAAGTAGCTTCTGCTTTGGATATATTAAAGAATCTGGGGAAAAATTAGGCCTTGAAATCAAAAAGAGGCCAGAACTTGTTGTCAAATAAGTTTCATTATTAATATAGCCTCCCTCTGGGGCTTGAGTTTCCTGGAGTTCCTGGCACAGAGTCACAAAATAGATCATCGGCCTCAAAAAAAGGATGTCCTATGTACATTATTGGGTTTAAGGGTGTTCACATAGAATTTTGATTTTATGAGAGAGATGTAGGAACAGTGTGGAAGCTGTCTGTCACAGTTCAATCCCTCCAAAGCAACAATTCTTGCTGAGATAAAGCAGTGATGAAGATGAGTCGTAATTTATAGCCTGTTCTCAGCACATTCGGATATATCTCAGCAAAGTGAAAGAACTTGGGGAAATAAGATGGACCTCTGAGTGCCAATTAAGTAGATGTCTTCGGTATTCCGGAGTTATTAGAGGGTTTGGTTGATCAGAAACATCATTGCCAAAATTGTGACAATGTATTTCAGAGGGTAGTATTGGTCTTTGTTATGGCAAATTGTGAGTAAAATTGAGTCTATTTAAGCATACCGCAAGAAAGACTGTAATTCACACCCATCAAACAGTGAAAGGTAAGCTTCACTGGTACTGTATCAAGAATCAGTGGAACTGCTTGGACCAAGGCTCAAGTGCTGGTCCCCATGTGCAATGAAGTCATCCAGCCTTGGGATTAGCAGTTCGGCATTATCACCCACATGGAGGGGACAATTACATAGGCTTGTGGAAGGCCTAATTGGCGTTTAGTTTGAGGTCAAGAGCTTCCAACTTGCACTGGGTTTGCCAAATGTATGAGAATAACAACTTTTAGATATATGAGAGGCGATGCTGATTCTAACGGCTTGTTTTCCAAGTGTGCCATTGTCATTGCCCTTACTGATGATAGTGACTTCTTTAGATTCTTGAAGTATTTGAGAATTGAATGACTTCCCCTTGAAGAATTAGAATACATGGCAAATATAGTCTGGAGCCGATGAGGTGACATTCCATCCACAAGAATCATCAGCTCAGAGGCAAGTCGACATTTCTTATTATAGATTTGGTCAACAAAACTATTGTTAGTCAGTGTAACCTACTCATTAAGAAAAACCTGCCAAATGGTTACATTGGGTCACCAGTAAATTGTGAAGGTACAGTTCTATCGTTTCACTGGGGTTCTAACCAGAAAGCAATATACGAAGTAACATTTTTACACTCTCAACCACAGTGTTAACTAGCCTATAGTTTACACATATCAAAGCCGGCTCATAACTGGAACTCTAGGATGGATTATGGTCGATGTTTCACTGTGCAAAGGTAGTTGAAGAGAAGCACCGAGGGAAAAAGGTCACCTCAGGCAAACTACAAGAATAAACCGTATACAATAGCAATAGGTACTAGGAGCATAGAACGTTGTCATGGACAAATAACCAAGAGTAGTCCTTTACTATGCAAATGCTAGAAAAACTCCATGTCCTTTGGTGGGTATTTGAACAAACACGAGAATTTTGGTTACAAGTTATAACTGCCACAAGCACAAGTTCGTTGTGATATAAAGCCAACCCATAACGGCGTCTCGGCTCCGCCATCCAGCTCTTCGGCGATGGCGAGACGTTACGTTTTCTCGTACTGTGCTCTGATCACTTGACTAGAACGGGAAGAGACAGGAACAAACATGAAAAAGGTGAATTACCAAAAGTGAAACCAATAAAAAACCAACACAGGAGAGATCACCAAACACGAGATGTACGTCAAGATTCCAGAAGGATTTGGAACACACCACCACACATGACAAGAAAGGAATTCTTTCAACGTTCGAAAGGAAGAGACGATCGCGAGGGTCTCCGTTTCAGCGCCAGGACTGGCCGCATCGTCGAAAAAGAGGAGGGGATAGTTTTGGGACACGAAGCACCCAGATCCGGTGATACCCTCGCGATCGTCTCTTCCTTTCGCAATGTGTACGTGCATTTTGCCCCAGTTTTTTTTGTTCTGTTTGTTAATGCTGTCGCTGTTTTGCACTGTTTTGACGACTTATTGTAGCTGACCTTATTTTTTATTCAAGATTGACGTGGATTTATTCTTCACTGTCTGTTAAACCACAAGAATGTTTTTTTCCGTGTTCACTAATCGAGTCGTGAAATTTAGGCAACCCTGCTCGCGTTATCAAGAAGAACGTGCCGACAAAGAAGAAGGCTGCGTTTATCGTGTCACAACACAGTCATCCACCAAGATGGAGCCTGACGCAGTACTGGACTTCAAGGCTGTGGCTGCCGCTCCGCATCCCAGAGCCGACGTGCGAGCTCTACTACACGATAACTGATGGCTGGCATACACACCCACCCTGGAAAAAGAGCTCAAGATAATACTGTTTAGTGTCCTCAATGTCTTCCGACATTGAGAACCCTGCTGCAAAAAAAGATTGCATTCCTTGGTTGAGGTTTTGCGTGAGGCACTCCTTCACTTGTGTGAAAATGCTCCACGCTGTTGTTGTTACAATCGTAATTCGATATGTACTGGTCTGATCGAATCTGTTGTTGAATAGCCAGAAAAACCTCAACTTTAGAAACAAGACAGTCTTGTAGTAGTTGTTTTTTCAGCCATTTGATGTCTGTGCATCACAGCATCCATCAAGTTAGTCCGGGTAACTAACTTGCCCCAGAACCCAACTCGGTGGCGCAACTGGGTTTTTGGTGACGTTTGGAAAGAAGTTTGGCTGTTTTTAACCGAAGAAGAGGAAAAAAGAATATCAAGAAATAAATAAAAACAGAACAGCAAACAAACACTCAACAGTATGCTGCCGTTCTCTTTGTCCTTACTTTTTTTTTTTCTTTGGGCCTTCTTTGTTTTTTGTATTTTCCAATCCTTGTCTAATGAATTGTTGAGTTTCCTCGTTTGCACATACAGTATAAAAAATGAGTGCATCCACCCTTAGACCCAAACGTGTCTTGGTGTTTGGTGCATGTGGGCAGGGTAAGACATCACTGCTGAATGAACTACTTGGCACTCACATGGAAACCAGCAGTGGCGCTGTTGGGTGCACCTTTAAAACCACCACTTGTGAGCCCCATGTTCCACCAGGTGGTGGTGCACCTGTGGTCTTCATTGACACAGCTGGGCTAAATGAAGCAGACCATGGCACTGTGCCTGGGTGTGTTGCAAACAACGCTTTCTTAATGAACTCACAAACAACTGTGGCCAGGCGCGAAGCTGTGAAAAACCTGCTTGAATTCCTTCGATCCAATCGTGAAGGGTTCAATTTAATGGTGATGGTGCATCGTTGTGGCCGCTTAGATTCTCTTTTTGGCAACAACTACGATTTGTTTGTCAAGGGTCTGGTTAACAACTCGTATGTTGTCTCCTTTCCCACACAGACGTCAGAATCATCATTCTGGAAACAGAGTTCCTGTGATATTTGTTACGACTGGGTGTGAGAATGAAGAGAACCTGGACTCATGGCCACGAGCAAACAATGTGGGCGCAATGGGATGGCATTTCGAAGATGTAGTTGGCACCACATTTGCGAGAAGTATCCAAAGAGCGTTATAAATAATCACCTCACACAAAACCAGGTCCAAATGCAAGAGTGGATGCAGAATTCGCAAAAATGCGCCTCGAGTCAGCACAGAGAGTATGGAACGCAGTGAATGTGCATGCACGGGCCGCTCCTGTTGACTTTGTGACTTCAGTGCGCCCTGCTCTTTCTTTCCTTTCTTGCTATTAACACCTCACAAAAGGGTGGTGGATTCAAATCAATCGTCCGAAGGGTATATAACTTCATCAGCACGATATTTAACCTGCCCAAGTGGGCTGATGGAGTTTTGACGGCCCTGTTAATCCGGCTTGGGTTCAGCTCCGACGAAGCCGTCGACCTGGCACGAAAGTTGGGAGATTAAAATAAACGCCAGTGTGGCGAGGTGTGCTGGGTTTTCCCCTGCGCCACAGCCAGATCATTTACAAAAAAAAAAATCCTCACTGTTTCTTTATCCTTGAAAACTTCCTTTTGTTGGCTGGTGTCGTAGAGTCGGCAACAACGATTGGTGAGTGATTGACCACACCCTGTGATTGTCATGTGTGACCAACAGTCATCAGAGGGAAGCCCCATGAGTAAAATAATGGCCACCAGGTATCAACCCTCGGTAATTGCAATTACCTGTGCCCAGACCACACTGTTGGCGTTTGTAAATTACCACTAATCACCAAGAATTCTTGCCCCCTGTAGGGCTCTCAATTTTTGTGGTCTTGTTGCTTTTCCTGAAAAACATCACTGTATCTCTTCTATTTGAGTGCCATGGCAGGTGCCTGAGAACAAAATTGAAGTGCTTTTGTTGCGCAGGGGAAATTCATCACACCTCGCCACAGCTTTGCTATTCATATTCCACAAAAGGCACCACAAGCTTTTGTGTCAATATCTTTGTACAAACAAACTTCCAGACAGTGCAAAACCAACAGTAGCAATCGCGGAAGCTACTGCAAGAACAATTGACGCAACCAATCCTGGAATTGACACCCTCTTTGGGTGGCCCATGCCAGTCAAGACAAGGAACACGATGAAGGCCGGCAATACAAACATACACCAGAAAAAAGGGATCCCAACGGCTTGCACACAATGCCAATCGATGAAGATCAGTCCCACAACGATCAATGCAATGAAAATGGGAACGTAGATTCCCATGAACACCCAGCCAACGCAGACGAGGGATGTTATGCCTGTGATCTGGTGATGGCGAAAAAGTGAGTGTTTCCAATCCCAAAAAAAAAAAAAAGGTTCCCAACAAACCTGAGGAACAGGAACAGTGCTGAAAGGAGTGATCCCGCACACGAGTCTGCACGTGTGTCCAAGAAAAATGGAACTCAGGACCATGTATACAAATTGCAACGGTCCCCAGGCGTACCAGTAACGGTACCAGAACAACGGGGACATGGAATCATGTTGCGCAAAGCCGCAGGCAAGAGCAAAACCAACGACTGCGAACAGTCCCCCATAGATTCCAAACACCATGGCGCTCGCTGTTGTGAAGTGGTGAAAAGTCCAGTCAGCCACGTTCCAGAAAAGAAGGAACAAACCAGAAAGACAGGGATTCTTCCAGACAAACAAGACACGGGTCCGGAACCAATGCAGGTAAATTCCAATTCCAAATGTCACCAACCCTCCAATTCCCGGTGCCCAATATGCAATTGTTCCAAGCTGATGGAAGATTAACAACCTGGGTTTCAAACAGTTTGAAGACAACACACCGAGATGACAAGATTGACAATGAACAAAACGACAAAGCGAACGATCAGAGGAGTGCTTTCCTTTTCGTCACAAAGCTTTGCCAGCGTGCTGGCTCCTTTGAATCCACTTGGATTTCAGTAAAAATGGGTATGTTGTTGAAGTGTATATATACATATATTAGGAAACTGTTAAAGTGCACCACAGTTAGTGCAATTACTATGTTAATACAGCATTACAATTGGTAAGTAATGAATGGCGGTTATCAATTCTCTCATTCTAACTGTGTTTTCTTGCCGTCAGGGAACAAAACAAACCTGTCAATGTATTCCCGGACAGTGCATTCTTTTGGTAGTTCAGGTCTCTCTTTGGAAATCAAGAACGAAGCCAATGCAAAGCTCACATGATCCAGTTTTTTCACTGACTCTGATGTTGTACCCCCATAGGAGTTCGGTGTCTCAACGATAACAAGGTTGTGCTCAACCATTGATGCAAAGGAATCAATCTCGAACTCTGAGGCACCGGTGTTGTCCTGCACACATTGCTTTTTTGCCTTGCACATACTTATCTTCTCTTCACCTTGTAGTTTTACATAGTTAACAATGATTTCACCAAGGCTTTAGGTCACCTTTCTTACAGAGGCCAAAAAAAGTGGTGCAATATACATCCCAAAGATCAGCAGGAACCAAAGAATGTTCCGGCTGTGGGGGCATATGAACAACCTCCTGGCCTTCTTGTGCCTGCACAGACTCTTCATGATTGTGTCTGTGATGCCTGTGATGCTTGTGTTTGCGATCGTGCCTGTGCTTGTGGCTGTATTTGTGGTGTGGGGCACTTGTGGCGCGATATTGCTCCTTGCTTGTGTTGTCTACAATAATTTCTTTTAGCTCTATGTTACAACTCATGGCCAATGGATTGCCTGTGTTTTTTTCTCAGTAAAAGTTACAAACTCAAGCAACATGGTTGAGGCCCGCTTTAGACCTCCGATGGTTACGAAAATAATGATCAGTGGTGGGACCAAACCAAAAGAAAAGAGAAACGAATTGATACAAACTACCACAGCATCATCAGTCTCAACCCTAGGAGGAGTATGTATTACAACAAGCCCGTTCCCCATCAGCTGCTGTATAGAGGCAGTGAACATTCCTTTCTGGCTGAGGTTGACAGTGACATGCACGCTTGTTGTACTGCAACGCTGAGCAGGCTTCATCTTTTTTTTTGTTTGAAGCTTCTCCAACTTTGTGTGGCCCTCCATGGTGAGTAACTACGAAAAGAAGAGCCGATTTGTGAAATTGACCAAGACATCATCGGGCCTAACCTGTGATACAATGATGAACGATGAATTTATTGTTTGAAGTGCAGTCAGGACAATGAACAACCATCTGTGCTTCCCTTCCCTTTCTTCTTTTTCACTTTGTATCTTTTATCCTCCCTCTGTTGGGAGTCTTGTGCCTCTGCCACAATGAGAATGTCATGGTATGTACTGGTCACCGCTGCACTCCAGCATTCTTGGAGACCCTGGCCTGTGTAACATGAAACCTGCAATAACACACAGGTTAAAATCTGGAAATGGTTGCTTGTTGTGGGTTAATTACCTCAAAGTAGGGACATCCACCAAGTTCGGAGCAGAGTGATTGAATCTCATCCGGTGTCACTGCTCGTGTCAAATCGCATTTGTTGCCAACAATAAACATCTTGGGCAGAATGTCACCTGGTTCAGAGCAGGTGTACCTCGTGATTTCCTTGACCCAGAGCGGAACAACTTCAAATGTGTAATGATCACTCAAGTCAAAGAGAATGAAGAAACCTTGTTTCGTGCAAGTAAGGGTACAAAACTTGTTTTATAGACATACCAACACACTTCCTGTACCACGAAACGCAAACATTCCGGAATTTTTCCTCGCCAGCCGAATCCCACATCTGTCTCCCTTGTGTGTGGAAATGGAAAAACGAGAGAGTGAAAGGGAAAAGTACCTTTGTTTTCAAAACAGTATGTTGGCCTTTTTCCGCCAAGTCAAATGTGCCATGATAGAAACCGGCATCATCACACTGCAGGTTATGTGGCTCTATTTTCCCGGCATAGCACCGCCCCCATTTTGTTTTTATCTTTGAATTGGTGTGACAGTCACAACCACAACTCACCAAACCAGGTACTCATACAGCAAGTATAACAAAACATCAAAGTATTATTACAAACCAGAAGAAGCGGACGGCGGGAGTGCCGCCGAGGTCATGCCCTGTATGCACCGCGACATGAACGTCGACTTGCCCACGTTTGCCTCCCCGATCGACGCCACGGCCACCACCCACTCCCACCCGCCTTGTTGCAGCCGTTGTTTGGCCGCGGTGGCCCCGACAGCAAGCGCTGCTGCTGCTGTTGGTGTTGGTGTTGGTGACGACGTCGTGCGGTGAAGTGACATGTCGACGTATCGTGAGTAGTTGCGCAGCTGCTGCGCCGTGAATGTCGTGGTGGTGCCCGATGATGAGGATGAAGTGGTTGCTGTTGTCGAGGCCATTCAGGGGAAAAAACCGCCCCCGGCTTTTTCGTGTGTTGTTGTACGCTACACGACGCTCGTAATAGCGACTTAGCTTTTCCTTCACAAGACCAAATAACTCAAACGCAACAATAGTTTATTCAACACTCAATTACTCAACCAATTTAACGACCATTGTGATGCTACGCAGGAATGGTGCCAAGCTTAGCTTTGGTGAATCTCTTGCCATTCTAATCCCGCGATCTAAAGTCTATCTCACTAGCGACCGAGAACAGTTGGGTTCTGAAGAATCATTGAAATCAACACACTTCGGCCGAGGGTGGGTCAGTCAACTCCAAATGCACGGGTGTTGTCAATCAATCAATAACCCGGATCCTCGCCGCGTCGCCGGAACTGGCTTTCGGACGCGGTCACGAGGGGTGTCATTGTGGGTTGCACGCGTTGGGTGTGCCTGTCACCGACTCTAGGTGTTGTTCGTTCAGCACAGTTTGCCACTTGTGGGATGCACCCACTGGCACCTTGTTGGCCATGTAACAGTGCATCAGATTTTTTCACAGATGCCTGCTGTGCAGCAGAAATCACTGTGGATACTTTCTTCGTCCACAACACAAACAGCAAGCAAACACACTATTAATCACTGTGGGGCGGCATACAGGTATGAACATTCAGCAGGAGGAGGTATGCTATTACTGCTGCTCAGACCGCGGGACTGTTGGCGTTTGTAAATTTCCACTAATCACCAAGAATTCTAGCCTCTTTTGGATATTAAGTTTTGTGGTCTTGCTGCTGGATACGGCGAGAAGCACAACCACGCATGAGAGCTATAGTACAAGATTCTACTGACAAAACAACAAAAATTGAAGTGCTTTGCTGTTCATATTCCACAAAAGGCACCACAAGCTTTTGTGTCAATATCTTTGTACAAACAAACTTCCAGACAGTGCAAAACCAACAGTAGCAATCGCGGAAGCTACTGCAAGAACAATTGACGCAACCAATCCTGGAATTGACACCCTCTTTGGGTGGCCCATGCCAGTCAAGACAAGGAACACGATGAAGGCCGGCAATACAAACATACACCAGAAAAAAGGGATCCCAACGGCTTGCACACAATGCCAATCGATGAAGATCAGTCCCACAACGATCAATGCAATGAAAATGGGAACGTAGATTCCCATGAACACCCAGCCAACGCAGACGAGGGATGTGATGCCTGTGATCTGGTGATGGCGAAAAAGTGAGTGTTTCCAATCCCAAAAAAAAAAAAAAGGATCCCAACAAACCTGAGGAACAGGAACAGTGCTGAAAGGAGTGATCCCGCACACGAGTCTGCACGTGTTTCCAAGAAAAATCGAACTCAGGACCATGTATACAAATTGCAACGGTCCCCAGGCGTACCAGTAACGGTACCAGAACAACGGGGACATGGAATCATGTTGCGCGAAGCTGCAGGCAAGAGCAAAACCAATGACTGCGAACAGTCCCCCATAGATTCCAAACACCATGGCGCTCGCTGTTGTGAAGTGGTGAAAAGTCCAGTCAGTCACGTTCCAGAAAAGAAGGAACAAACCAGAAAGACAGGGATTCCTCCAGACAAACAAGACACGGGTCCGGAACCAGTGCAGGTAAATTCCAATTCCAAATGTCACCAACACTCCAATTCCCGGTGCCCAATATGCAATTGTTCCAAGCTGATGGAAGATTAACAACCTGGATTGTAACCAGTTTGAAGACAACACACCGAGATGACAAGATTGACAATGAACAAAACGACAAAGCGAACGATCAGAGGAGTGCTTTCCTTTTCGTCACAAAGCTTTGCCAGCGTGCTGGCTCCTTTGAATCCACTTGGATTTCAGTAAAAATGGGTATGTTGTTGAAGTGTATATATACATATATTAGGAAACTGTTAAAGTGCACCACAGTTAGTGCAATTACTATGTTAATACAGCATTACAATTGGTAAGTAATGAATGGCGGTTATCAATTCTCTCATTCTAACTGTGTTTTCTTGCCATCAGGGAACAAAACAAACCTGTCAATGTATTCCCGGACAGTGCATTCTTTTGGTAGTTCAGGTCTCTCCCTGGAAATCAAGAATGATCCCAAAGCAAAGCTCACATGATCCAGTTTTCTCGCCGCATCTGAGACAACGTTGTGTTCAACCATTGATGCAAAGGAATCAATCTCGAATTCTGAGGCACCGGTGTTGTCCTTTGCCCATTGCCTTTTTGCCTTGTACATACTTATTTTCTCTTCACCTTTTTGATTTTTTCATGATGACATTTCACAGGGAACAAAACAATATATACACACCTTTTATACAGAGACCGCCAAAAGTGGTGCAATATACATTCCACAAATCAGCAGGAATCAAAGAATATACTGGTCGCTTTGGAACAGTAACATCAACACCATAGTTGGCCTCATTTGCTTTGTGTGATGTGCTTGAAATTGGCACCTCCATTGTGGGTTTTTGTTCTGTGTTACTCTCGTTCTCAACAACAATTTCTTTCAGTTCAATGTGACTCCCCATGTGCTGTCTCGTCTTGTTGCTCCTCGTTCCCTTTTTTTTTTTTTTGGAAAGCCAACTGACCAACTTAACATCCAGACAACTTTCTCATTTTGAATCACATCCCAAAAAGGAATACGGAAATGTTGCTTCAACCAAAATTACTAATTACATCAAGATTTCAATTGAGCAGGGGTTATGTTCAACTGGTAGTCACTACAACATTCCATTCGCCAGTCAGTCCAAATCCAACGGCGGCAACGCCTGAACTGATCACAAGAACAAGTGACACAATCAAGCCTGGAATTGACACCCTCTTTGGAAAGACTTGAGCGGCCATGACAATGAAAATAAAAAGTGCTGGCAGAACAAACAGACAACATAAAACAGTGAATCCCACAACTTGAACCGCGTGCCAATTGAAGAGGACTAGCCCCACAATGATCAACACAATGAAAATGGGGACATAGATTCCAATGAGTATCCAGGCCACAACAGAGTGAGATGTCATTACACGGAACTGGCAATGGAACAAGGGAGTGTTTTCAATCCCAAAAAGAGAGAGTTGGGGAATTCCACTAACCTGAGGAACAGGAACAGTGCTGGAAGGAGTGATTCCGCAGAACAATCTGCATGTATGTCCAAGAAAAATCGAACTCAGTACCATGTATACAAATTGCCACAGTCCCCAGCCATACCAGTAACGGTACCAGAACAGGGAATCATTGCACGTCAAGGCAAAACTAAAACCAACAACTGAGAACATGCCACCATAGATTCCAAACACCATCGCACTTGCTGATGTGAAGTGGTAAAAAGTAGTGACAAAATGGATGAATCATAAAAACCTGTCAGGTAGGGGGTCTTCCACGCAAACAAGACACTGCAGTAGAACCAATGCAGGTAAATTCCAATTCCAACTGTCACCAGTCCCCCAATTGAAGATGCCCAATAAACAACTGTGCCAACCTGAAGGAGCTAAGAGGGACATTTAAGTTTGAAGAAAACACACCGAGAGGACAAGGTTGACAACAAACAAGACAACGAAGCGAATGACCAGAGGAGTACTTGCCTTTTCGTGACAAAGCTTTGCCAGAGTTCTGGCTCCCTGGAATCCACTTTATTTTACCCAGTAAGACTGTGATTGCTGACTTAATCAGAATTACGAGTATATGCAGAATTTTCCATTTAACTCCTATCTTTACTGTAGTTCTGAACCAAACAAACCTGTCAATGTATTGCTGGACAGTGCATTCTTTTGGTAGTTCAGGTCTCTCCTTGGAAATCAAGAACGAACCCAACGCAAAGCCCACATGGTCCAGCATTGTCTCAGTAACCCCTTCATATGAGTTTGCATTCGAAACTGTCACACTATGGGATTCAACCATTGAGGCAAATAAAGCAATCTCAAATTGTGATGCGCCTGCGTTGTCCTGGGCCCATTGCCTTTTTGCCTTGTGCAGGTAGATCATATCTTCACCTTTTTTTTTTTCACGTCACCAACAAAGAAGCTCTGACATCAGGCAGCAAACCTTTTTTCCGGAGGTCAACAAATGCGGCACAGCAAGAATTCCAGAGATCAGCAGGAACCAAAGAATGTTCCAGTCGTTTGGGACAAACCGTAACAACCTCCTCTCCCTCATTCACATCCTTCCGCTCCCTCTCACTCTCAGCCCTCACTTGCCTCCCTGTGTTGCTGTGTTTGTGGTTGTGTCTGTGTCTGTGTTTGTGTTTGTGCCTGTGCGTGTGGTTGCTGTTGTTTGTTGTGTCATGTCCTCGCTCAACAACAATTTCTTTCAGCTCTATGTCACCCATTCTTACCGATTTTTTTTCGTTTTCAAATGAGCAACATGGCACGAAAACGGAAATGGGAGGACCAGCCATCAGGATCAATTACCCAAAAAACAATTTTTTTTTACATTACGGTTATAGGGAGTGGGCATAGGAAGTTTCTGGTGTTGCAGGTGTGGTTTGTGTGGATCCAGAGAGGTGACTGCCTTCCCCAGACTGCATTGCCTTTCTGGTCATGTAGATTGTGTGAATGTCATAAACAAAAGCTGTAACAGCAAGGCTGAAGCCTGAAGCAAACCCAAACGCCCATAGTCCTGGTTCGCCCTATAGAACAGGTGAACTTAGTTTTGAAAGTGCAAAAAAATTTGGCTGACCTCATTAGCAATGTCAAACATCCGAATGGCCATAGTTCCATAGAAGAAGTTCACAGCAAGAGTGCCGAGTATCAGGCATGCAGATCCAGCCACTGACAGTCCTCTTAATATAAGGAGTGGCTTTACTCTGGTCAAGAAGAATAGGGCCAGGTATATGGAGATTTCATAGACCACTAGGAACATCACTACGTAGCCACCAAGTCTGAGAAACAAGGTTAGTGTTGATGGTATTGACGTTGTTCAATACTTACATGCAGAAATTTTTTGCACCTCCAACAGAATTCGTTATGACTGCTACAGTGAGACCTACCATTATGGTGAGTAACATTATTCTGTCAGCCAGCTCCACTTTGACAAGCCTCCGGGTAGTCTTTGGCTCCCGTTGTTCTGCCGGTATTGCAGGTTCCGTTCTTTCAGAAAGTACCAATCCATAGTTGACGAGCTTGTGTGTCCTGATGAGATGAATCTCAAAGAATAACCTTCCCATCCAGAGAACAGAGCATGTCAAAATAATCACCAGCATAGCCAGAGCAATTTTACTTCCACTATCACATTGCTCCACCCAATACTCCTCTCCACACAAAACGCCATCAGCAAAGAAGTACATGCCAATGAAACCTCCCATAGAACAGAATAAAATAAATGCCATGCATGATCTGAGGAAAATTGCCCCACGGCCGGATGAGAGGCATCCAGTGGGAGCAGTATTTCGGTCATGCAGGAGAATAGCCGTAGAAATCGGAAGGAAGACAAACAGATACATAAATCCGCATAGTGGAAGAAAGAGCATGTACATCCACGGCATTATGCAAGAAACGCAGGAGGCAATAATTGGTGCGATGAAGCAGACACCATAAGTAGCCAGTTGAATATTGAAGTTCCATGGCAACTGCCATCCAGTGGGGTGAATTCTGCAGAAATGTTAGTGATTCGTTGTGGATTAAATTAAGTCTACGGTCGTTCTTCAGTGGATTCCTCACTTGAAAGCACTTCAACTTGAGTTGGTGCGTACTGAGTGGATTTCAGCGCGATGAGCAGTCTGCATAGGTGAGTTACTACAAATGAGACCAGAAGGAAGAAGTTACAGGAGAGGGATCAATCCAATAATTAGTCCGATAATCCCAAATGTCACCATCTGTCCTTCAGTTCCAAAGGTTGACCGTGTATTTTCAATCCAAAATATTTGGAACTCACTGTCTGGAGACCCAAATGTGTCGCCATTGTATTCCCAGGTGACAGAAAAAACCAAATCAGCTTTCTGAGTTGAAGATAGGAAACCTGATAACGGGAGCGTTAGGTTGTTGACACTTGTACAAAAAGTAACAACCTTGGTAAAAAGACAGAAGTTCACCTTCAGTACTAAAAATTGCACTGGGTGACGTTTCATGACCAGACGATCGCGTGACTGCCAATGTGTCAGAGCCCCAGAGACCATCATCGTCCCAGCTGTTCTCGTCAGCAATATCATCACAGGAGCTTTGGATATTTAGTTTGGGATGATTTAGCTGAAGGCGAATACTCGCTGTCGTCAAAAAAAGGAGCAGCAACATAGAATTCCGTTTCAGTGGATACTCTTTTGATATAGTTCCATGCTGGATCCACAAACGTGTAGAGGAGGTGATCTGAGACATAGTAGTTTTCTACTTGCTCACTGATAATGAGATCATTTACTCCATCTCCATCATAATCTACAATCTATGGGAGAGTAAAATGCCACGCTTTTCAAAAAAAAGTAGAGCGTACTTGAGCGGATGTAAGCTCATATGTAAATTCAGCAATATCCTGTGTCAACCAATCGAATCCGCCATTCTCTGAAATTAGATACTGTGCCTAAAAAGAGATCATTGGCAGACCAGTTTGAAGAATAAGATACATGTCCAGCCATGCCCACAACTAGGGCTGGTTGTTGAGTGGGAAGTACTGAAGAAGGTAGAAGTCCACCAGTTCTGTAAGATAGTATTAATCTCGGGGAAATCGAAAGAAGGCACTTTACAGGACAATAAGGTCTAGGGCAAAGACTATTTCATTCAGGGTGCAATTTCCTGGTGTGGCCCAGAAAAGAAAATCATGTTTGGTCAAGAATATTTCATTCTGATTATCTCCATTCAAGTCGAGGATAATATCTAGGATGTTTTTAGTTGATTACAAAGAAAAATCCTAAGCCAAGACCTTTCAGGGTAAGATCTACTGACCAATTACATTCTGTTGTCGGGGCAGCAAACACGTCATCTCCAGTATTAGTTACACTGTACGCAGCAGTGAGAATTTATCATTTGCCATTCTAAAAACTCGATAAAACTGATAGTGGGGAATTACAATACGAGTGAAGAATAACTCGTTCCATTTACAGTGTTATAAGTAAGGTAGACAACATCCATTAAATTATCCCCATTGACATCAATCAGTAATGTGGTAGGGTAGTCAGGGATGTCAGTCATACTTACACACCCCGGAGCAGGGACAACAGTTCCGTCCTTTTTTTTTTTTAGTGAATAAACGCGTTGGTTCTACAACAAGAAGGAGAGTGCATACCAAGCGGACGAATCCTTTCCAGATAGCTGTCTCAGTACCGTCATCACAAAGATAGGATATAGCAATTGCAGCGTCAGAGCTGTCGAAGGTATAGCCTGACGATGACGACGATGACAATGAGGATAATAATGACTGACTGGGTGACCCCTCTGACTTTCCTTTAGTGTCACTGGAACAAAATTTCCAATGTCAGCTCAAACAACAGAAGTAAGACTCAGTACCTAATTGCGTTTCCAGAGTAAATTGTGTCATAACGTTCCAGATAGTCCTCAGTCATTGGCCCCCAGTTTGGGAGGGACGAAGAAGTAACAACGAGGTGAGTCTCCAGCTCCCACCCTAATGCACTTTTGAAACATATGCAAAGTGTCAGTATTAGAGCTGTTCCACAGCCTTCAATGGTCATCATTTAACTTGTTTTCTGATTTTTTGAATTTTTAAAAATTAACGACCCCGAGCCGGCAGATCTTTAAACGATCAGGAAAACCGAAAAAAAACCGCCAACCCAGTGTGCGTTGTTGTGGGGAGGTGAATAATGTCCAACGGCAAGTGTGAAGTAGGCCAAGTGCCTACGATCGCCAGGCACACTGGTTCTGGTTTTTGTTGTGCATTTTTCGTGGTTGTAGGTGGCCGCCAATCTGTTGGCGTGGGGGCTTCGTCTCCTGCCATTCCTCCAGATGGAGATGCGGAAGTTAGGGCCGTGCGTTGTGCGACACTCACTTGTGGGTCAGTCCTCAGCAACACAGGCCCATTTCTCCCACGAGTAACGCAAAAGACACCAGTACCGTACAATCACGGCAGCTCAAGATCCGTTTGTTGGTATTATTCTTCCTTCGTATGAAGGACCTTAAGTTCCACCGGTTGGGGTCATCATCACTGTTTGCCTTGCTTCGCCTCAGATTATCCAAAAACAAAGTGATCGTTGGGACTGCCCAAACTTTTTCGGTGTGCACACGATCAAAAAACGAGCGTTTTTCTGGGAAAACAGTGTGCACACAGTTTGCAGCACGCCAACGGCCAACAGACACACCAATGTGCTTCC
>JAHLWZ010001133.1:0-17031 GCA_020536535.1 Pelomyxa schiedti | reverse complement strand
ATACCATGCCGGAAATGCAGAAAAGGGCTGCAGTGGCAATGCAGGGAGACCCTGAGTTGGTCAGAGCTGCACACATTCTCCCAGGCCTGCCTATAAGTCTGGGGGTACCTATTATGTTTGACTTTTATACGGCTATTTAAATGACTTGTCAATACCTTCCTTGTGACTTACCAACACACAGAACCTGCACAGCACACTAACCAAGTATGAAGCTTTCTTTCCTTAGTTAAATCTACACACGCAGCCAGCCAGCTTTCGCAATTCCTTTACATGCACAGGGGAGCCCTATTCTTTCGTTTATGCTTTGAGTAACAGGCTGGGCTGCAAGGAAAGTGAACAACTCGACTTGTTTGTGTGAGCAGGCACCAGTGTGCAGTCTCAGAGTGTGTGCAACAACGAAGAGTGCAACGTGGGGCAGCCAGTCTCATGATTTGACAGATCACTGAATGCGCAAGCAAAGCAGCAGGTAGCATACAGCAGTATCCAAATCATCAAATCTTTCCATCAGCTCTGCCTCCTGCTCCTCTTTGTTTGTCATCACTGTGTGGTTTCATTTTCAATTTCACTTGGCTGAGAGTGCTGCTTGGGCTGCTATGTGACGATGAGACTGCCTGCTGCTGACCAAAAATGAGTGACTGTGACGCTGCTGTGATTCTCTGTTCTGATTGACGTGTGGCAATCGATGTGCTCACAATGTGGCAACCTTTTTTGGCTTCACTGGCCTTTTTTATCCATTGTACCACAACTCCGGCGCTTTATTGACACATTGCCTCATGATGCCTAAGAAACAAGAAAACTGCCATCCCCCCCAAACGAAGTGGTGTTGAGGCACACACACGGCCACACAGGGTGGGGTTCAAGAAGGATGCACGGGGGATGAGAATGAGTGTGATGCAGGGGGTGCAACTCGGACACGTGGTAAGTGTCCACGACGGGGTCTCTCTGTGCCTGCCTGTCTGTGTGCCACCCCAAACTCACAGCGAGTAGACGGCAACACACAGACACTGACACACTCACTAGAGTAGACACAGAAGTTGTCCCTCACCAATTTCTCGTGCTCTTTGTCTCCATGTGTGTTTGTTGTCACTCACTGAGTGTCTTTGGCCAAATCTTGTGCCACTTCATTATGTTCATGACCCACCTGTGATAGTGAAGTCTGATTAGCAGACTGGGTGACAAGTGGACTTCGAATTTGAAGAGCACCTTCTTGTTTTTTCTGACTGGATGTGGTGTCACAACAGAAATACATTTCCACGATGTACAAGTCCCTCCAAACCACTGTTTCAAACGGCTGTAAGTGGACCATTCAACCGGACTCTAATTACCTGTTTTGGTTCATTTGAAAGCAGGTGTGGATGGGCCTCACGTTGGATGTCACTGGATCCTATGTTTGCTTCTTCTCTGCTCTGTTGGGCTCAAACAAAAGAGGCCATTCATGTTGTATACAGCATCACCGCCTGCAGCCAGCACAAATAGAACAACAGTGTCTAGACATCTTTGATGGGCTTGGGCTTAGTGGTGGCCCGCATTGTGGGATGGCACAGCGTCGATCGGTTGAGCCTTGTGCTTTTTTGCTTGACTGAGAACTCCTTTGTGGCACAACAGATTATTTCACCCTCAGTCTCAGCTGAGGGTGGCAGATCTGAGATCTATAAACCCGTAAATTAAACAAAAGATCTGCGGCACCACCACACATGCGCCGTAACTTCGACAAAACGCCAAACAATACTATGTGCTGTTGGGTACCCACACAATGTATGTGTTCGTGAGTATGAGTTTCTTTTTCTATTGTTTTACTTTCTCCACGTCACTTGGGTAACATACCCCAATCACGCCACAAACAAAGTAAACACACCATCTCTGGTGTTTTGAGAAATAACATAGTATTTCGAAGAGAAAGTGTAAAAACTATGCCAAATTGTGTGCCACTCAATCACGTCATGGCGGCCTTTAGTACTACATTTCTTGGGCTGGCTTGAACTTGTTGGGAGGAGATTTTTGAGACTACTTCGAGATGCATGCATGCATGTGCAGATTACTACAGCAGCTGAGCTTGTTGTAGAGGGAGGACCCCGATTTTATTATTCCCCACACAAGGTAAAACTTTCTTGTGATTGATAATAATCTCACTTGAACTCAGGTTTTTTCGCAGAAATCATTTTTTTAAGGTGTTTTTTTTTTACTTGTTGGTGTTGTGTTGAGGAGTAGCGCGACGTATCACCGCAAACAAGTGGATTCCAAAAAACACAATGCGCATGGCCGACGGGGCTGGCAAAGGCGGTGTTGGAAAAGTGTGCCCATCACGCAACGGCGAAAGTGCGGCTGCTACGGGATGGCGGAAGCGAAGAGAACATGACGATGCGGAGTTGTTTGTTGTGGACGGTACCCCAGAGGCGCTGGAGATCCCGCGGACGGCCCGCAGGCTGCTTGGGGTAACTCTGGCTGAGTTGCCGCCGGACGATATTTTCGCGTCATTCGCGGGGTGTGTCTTGTTTTTTTTTCCTTTTCCGCAATAATATGTGGCGTTGAACAACAATCTTACTCAAACTTAAGATCCCGCGAGATTCGGGAGGTTGGGCGACTGGGAGAGTCAATGCGAATTTATGTGATTTTGACGCACATTGTTCGGCTGCCTGTGTTGAAAACAAAGAATTCCATCGAGGTGGGAAACCCTATTGGTTCGTCCAGCTGAAGGCCGAGTGGGTATATCACTCAGGATCTGAGTGGCCTCTATTTTCGCCTCCTGAACTGGAGTCCCCCTTGTGCAGGAGGATTTTCAGGCTACACAAAAGCACCCCTGTCCAAGCAGTTACAAACCATTTCCTTGCACAGGGGATAACACCAGATTGGTACTGACCCACCATCAGCTTATATGATCTTTTAGCTAATATTTATGCTATGTCTCACTATTCTACCAAAGGACTCAACCTTACAACAATCACTTTTATATTTGTTTCATGGATGAAAGTGACGCTAAAAGAGCCATAAAAATACCTCTTCCTAGTGGTGATTACATCTTCACCAGTGTCCCGTCTGTATTCCAGATACCAAACCTCACCATCACAAAATATCAAAACGAAAGGTACCTATTTCAGACACCACGAAAGAAAGCTTGTGTATGCGCACTGCCTCAAGTGATAGAAGGTGTTCAACCCTCCAGTAAGACAATTCCAGGCTTTCGACGAGGAAGCTTCCAAGTTAAAGTATTTTCCTTTTCGTTCATAGGGCTGTTCTAAAATTATAAAAATTTGAAAAGATCCTGGTGCATGCAGTGCAAGGAAATTGTGATCGACGGAAGTACATTCATATCAGAGTTTTCAGTTAGAAAGGTATTCTTGCCAAATGAAAGGATCTCAAAATATTAACTCTTTCCAAACAGACACAATTCAACAACCTGAAGATCCAATGTGATAAACTGGTCGAGAAAAGAAATTGCGGCTGGTGGTATTCTGGTATTCCGGAGTTCCCAGGTGCAAAGCAGCAATAACAACCAACATAGACTCACACTGTACCTGGCCAATACCATCTATTAATAGATACTATTAATCCAGAATTGCTGAAAAACACCTGTAAGTGAGAAGTGAATACACAATTATAACACAAGCGGTACCAGTCAACTTTCATGAATCAAGAGTGTGAAGTCGGGGTCTGTGTTGTTATGTGGTTGTAAGGGCACTCACTATGTCGTGTCATATTGTTGAGTGTGAGGTGGGGGTTTACGGGATACCTTTGTGGTTCGTTCCCATGTTTGTACCGCGCAATTCAGTGACACCACCAAGAACGAACGGTACAGATGGGGCCGAGACTGGGAGGCAGCGATGGTCTCCACCCATTTTCTTCCCCACAAATCGAAGACTGTCGTAGGTAATGGGTCCAGAAAACTGACTGTCGCGAACAACACCTTTGGGCCACAAAGTAAAAATAACAAAGTTGGAAGAGCGATCACCAACCTCGATAAAATCCAACGATAATTTCAAGATCTTGGCATATGACACCAGTTCCCTGCTCCCCAATCCTCAGAGGAAACAGTTAGAACACCAAATTAAAGCCAAGACACATCAAAAAAAAACGAAACAGCACAGGGGGGGTGATGATTGTAACAACATGAGTAATGCCCTCATGGAATCTGCAATAATGTCCATGACACTTGAAATAAGCTGTGCTCCCCCAGCATCAACTGAGCCACTGACACCTTCCCAATTCAAAAACTCAGCCATTTCTGGATCCAAGTAATGCCAGAACAAACTTAGGCACATACAACAATAAGTTACAAGAACAAAATAGGGGAGGCACACACCACACATGTTATGTGGTCTGTAGAGAACACCAGATCTACTGTTTGAGTGACCCACACAAGGTTGCACCCACCAAACTTGTTTTGGTGGCTGAGGATGCTGATGCCACATGTGACAGTGCAAACTTGTTTGGTCTGTGGTGTAAGTTTGTGTGGGTCACTTGAGAGAATGACAGTAGATCTGGTCTCCTCTAAGACTGCATAACAGGTGTGGTGTGTGCCTCCCCTATTTTGTTCTTGTAACTTATTGTTGTATGTGCCTAAGTTTGTTCTGGCATTACTTGGATCCAGAAATGGCTGAGTTTTTGAATTGGGAAGGTGTCAGTGGCTCAGTTGATGCTGGGGGAGCACAGCTTATTTCAAGTGTCATGGACATTATTGCAGATTCCATGAGGGCATTACTCATGTTGTTACAATCATCACAGGTACTTTTCTTTCTAAGTTTTGGTCTCACCTAACGTGCACAGTATGCAGATACAGTAACAATGAGTGCAGACCTCCTGTGCAACCAAGTACAAAATATGAAAGAGCACTCATAGGCTCCTTAAGTTTGTTCCCCCCTTTGTAATTTTCTCCCGTTTAGTTAACATCAATCATTAGCAAACTGGAATGATTGAATCATATCATATTGTTCAGTTTGTCAAAGTGCTCTATCATATTTTGTACTTGGTTGTGCAGGAGGTCTGCACTCATTGTTACTGTATCTGCATACTGTGGAATATTTGGGAAAATATTTGAAGTTTGATATTCATTTTTTCATTCAACTTGGAAACTATTTTTTATCCCTTTTAAATATTAGACAGAGTGGTGGTGTAGAAGTTCTTGTATATCCATGTTTCATGAAGAAACAGTGTGCAAACTGTTTGAGGTTTAAAGCTTCTATGGCAAAACAAACTCATGAGCCAGAGGAATCAGGAAACCCACATTCAAAAAGGCTTCATGGAAAGTGTTGAAGTTGGATACTGATTTTCTGGGAGTGAATGACAAAGAAAACACCTGCAACTCCAGCCAATTCTACACTACACTCACAGAAAAGAATTGCTGTCACGAATTTCAGATGTTGTAGACCCTGTTGAGCCACAGTCAAAAAGAGGTAAGCCACATAGTGTCCAAGGCTGCTCCAAGAAGAAGAGAACCACAAGAACTAAAATTGTTGACACAAGAAGCACCTGGAAAGGGCAACCACCCAAAAACCAGGGACCCAAGGACAACCACCAAAAATGCCACTAAGAATCACAACACCCACAAAAGCAAGTGGCTCTGGCATAGAGTGAGAATAAAAAAAAAATTTGTAATGTTTCTGTTGCTTGTAGTTCCAAATGTGTTGCATGGCTTCCTCCGTTCCATTGCTTGCCATCGTGTTTCATCTACAAACAACCAGCAGTTCTCTTCATCACGTTACATCTCACTTACACTAAGAGTTCTATCCACCTGCACCACGATTCATCCTTCTACATCTCCCACCGACCATCGGGATACATCAGGATGCATCAGAAGGCAGTAACATAGGGGATAATCAGAGATTTTAGCTAAAGGGTTAAAAAAAGAAACCCAGTTTTGTTTTACCCCTTATTTCAAAAGTTTTGAACTTTGAATGGTGACACAGGACTTGTGTTGTCAAGTTGAATTATAACAAACCCAGTAAGGGTGTCGATTATTCGGATAAAACCAGGGTTATCCCAGCTTGATGCATGCTGCAGGAACAACCCACCAGCACAACCAGTCAAATCAATTTGTGCACTGGTTGTAAATATGTGATTGCCCAGTACTGCAACGGGATTTGACAGTGCAATGTCATCGACATGAAATACTTCAAACCCAGGCTTGACAAGGGGCCAAACAGAAGCGGCACCAATATGGAAGTCACCGACACCAATGCGAAGTCCATCAGAGAAGGTTTGATTTAATCCAGTTCGTACGTGAGTAACTGATCTGTAGCCAACAACCAATTCACCGTGGGTTCTTGAGAAAACCAGAGACTTGGGGCCAACGGCTTGGGCCACATCCGAGGCCGAGAAAATAACCTCAGCCTTGCCTGATTTGTAAGTGGCTTCCAGGTCAACTTGCATATAATGACCCCAAAAGCACAGGGATAGCAAATCGCCGTCCCGAAATCCCCAAGGAACGTGCCTTGTGAACTGCACTGCGGCCAGATTGTAGAAGGAATCCCTATCCCGGATATGAACGACTTTGCACCGGCGTGATGCCGGGAGTGAATCTTCCAAAGAAGCGGCGGGATTGTCCACTTTCCGCTGGTCACCTGAAAACAAGTACAGCCGCAGGGGTAACCGCAAGGGTAAACCTACCCTCACCACAAAAATAGAGATCGCCGGATCGATACCCGGCCGGTTCGTCTTTTTTTCAGTTTCTGCGTGTTTGTCAATGAAACTCACTTACCCTCTTTCTCCCCAAGCACGGAAGTGGTTCGGCTTCCCGCTGCGGTAAATTGTTGGCAATGACTGGTACAACACGATGGAAACACTCTCATTGAAGCCACACAACGCATTGCGTACGAGGACCAGTTACAATGTGAGCAGGAAGAAGAGGGGCGTGTACACGAGGGCAAAGTTCCAAATCACTTGCTTGACGAGGTAGTGGGTGACAAGGGCGGCAAGGAACCCCTTCACATGGAGTATTGGGTGTTGTCCCTCCAGCGTAGTCTCTGTTTCCACCCTATGCGGGTCTCCTCCTCGTTGTGCTCGTGCCCCCCTAGTGTGCTGTTTCCCTCCCTGCTGCCCAGCCTCCCAGTTACCCTGTTCCTCCCATTTGATCTCAAGACCCAGGCCTCAGAATCGGCGCAAAATTTTTGAAGTGACGCTGCGAAAACATTTTGGCGCCCTTTTAAGGCACGGAAAAAGAGGGGATGGAACGTTAAAGTTTCGTCAGTCACTTTCTGAGTCCTTGGTTGTGGCTTTGGTGGCTGTTGGGGGTTTTTTAATGCGAGCACTATCGCTGTCACTTCCACTGTCACTGCTACTACCACTGCTAGAACTGCTGCCACTACTGCTGGAACTACTACTTTTCTTTTTGGTTGTGGTTGCTTTTCTGGCGGGTGCTTGTTCCTCGGAGCTGCTGAAACTCGCTGCGGATTCTTGATGATTGCGGTGTTAGCTTTTGGCAAAAGTGTGTATCTTATCAAGAAACCTGAATCACTGTCAGACTCAACCTTTCGTTTTGCAGGCGCCTGTATGGAGTTTAGCATTCCAGTTTGTTTTTTTACAAGAAACCTTTCTCTTTCCTGTAGTTGTAGCAGCTCTAGCTCCACCTCTTCGTCTTCCTCGGGCTGCTTTTGTAATGTAAAACGAATGTATGCAATGCTGGGAGTGTACATTGGGTAGCCCCTCTTGCTTTAGCTGTCCCAGAAGCTGCAGATGGTGCAGGAGTTTGATCAGGGTTATATTCGGTATGCTCTCTGGCGGCTATGAGTTTTTTTTCGAAGTTGTCTAGTTCGGCTTTGAGCTCAGGTTTGGCGAATTTTTTTGTCTTTGTGTCGTTAGCCACATAATTACTAGTAGCACTAGTGAAGACTGCGGAATGCCACTAACATTGCTCCATGGGAGACTCTACCTTATTTACGATATTACAGTAACATTCATACACTTCGTCATCATCCAACTTGTCTCTATAGCATGGGAATTGTTCTCCGAGTTTACGAATACATTTGTCGTTATAGGTTAGCAAGGAAAGACAATATGAGATGCATCTGGAATGATGAGGGTCTGAATTGACAGCAGTCAGTGGAGGGGATCAAAAGAAAGGTAAAACACACCGGAATGGATCTTGATTCTTTGGCACAACTTTTCAAGGAGACTCTCAAATTGCCGTTCCTTTTAAAATTTTAAAAAATTGGGAACGTCCCAAAGAAAGGAATTACTTTGGAGAGAAAAGAAAATAAAAATTTGACAACATCCTTGAAGTTTTCGGCCTCCGAGGAGAGTAATGAACTTATAACATCAGGAAGAATGTTGTAAATTGAGTTGCCTGTCTTTCCTCTGAACAAGGATGAGATGGAAGGAGCTAACCTTTTGTTGACAGTTCGTTGAAGAACAAACGTGTGAGCTCTGAAATATGTGTATCGGAATCTGTGAGAAGCATTGCAATCTCGCTAATTTGTCCTTTTATCTACTTTGGAGTTTGTATTGAGGAAGAGAAAAAAAGATACCTTTATCATATCGTGTAAAATAAGGTGCGTGAGAACCAGCAATGCATTCTTTCGGACTCTACTGTCAGAATCGCGGAGAGTTTTGTAAATGTGGTCAGTGTAGGGCTCCACAACATTCGGAAATCTTGGAAGTTGTAACCCGACATAATGGAGATTACAGAATACTCACCTGAAGCACAAGTCTCCAATAGTTATGATTACATTGGAACGGACTGATGCCGGTTCCGAGGGTGATGCCAAAATAGATACAAGCAAGTGTATGTGTTCAGCACTAATTGGTTATTTCCTTTCAGTAAAGGGCACCAGTGTTTGATTATATACCAGAATTCACTGCTGACACACATGTACTTACACAGAGCTAAGACTGCAGATTCCCGTAAAAGTGAGTTCTGATACAAGTAAAGAAGAGCACAAGTTCCCTATTTGCCTTACCCCAAATTGTCCAGTCGCGTTTCGACAAACTGTCACAATGAGGGAGGCAAATTCCCCAAGAAGGTTTGTACTGACAAGTTGTCTTTCAGCGAGCAGTTGCATGGCCTCGTACTTGGATTCCGTGTGGGCTTCCTTGGAGCCAAGTTCTTGCTCAATATCTAATACAGTTAGTAGGAACAGATGGAAGGATTTACCTGCTGCTTGTTTGAGCCCACTTTTTGATGCTGAACCTTTTTTAGGTGAACCTACCCGAGTCAGCATAACAAGGAACGGTCTTTAACACATTACCTTTTTCTTTCTTGGTATCTACAGACTTGCTGGATGCAAGCTGAACAAGCTCTTCAATCAATGCCAACTGCTTGATTGCAATTTGCCCCAGAACGAAGAAAAATTTACAGAGGTCACTAGTCATGACTTGAGTCTCTAATATTGTTGGATGTTTTCCTTTTCCCTCAGATAGCATCACCTTGGAATGCTTCCTTGTAAAGAGATTTCACTATCCCAACACTTGGAATCTCTGGTTTTTCACAAAGGGTATAAATTGTGTTGATGACTTGCTCGGCAACAGGAAACCTAGAGAATATAAGAACAGTCCAACAACACTCGATATTGTACCAGGAAAGCAATGGCACGTTTTTATAGGTAATTACTTCCAAGAGTTTCTGAAAGAGATTATGGGAGGACTCGAGCCGACTGATAACAGGTGACGCAGAACTCGATCCACTGTTGACCTTGGAAGCACTGGCTTCTTTTTCTGCTTTCTTCTTCTTTTTTTGATCACTTGGTTGTGGTGGTGGTTTGGTCTGCCGTAATTTTTGCAGAGCAATACAAGAGTACCTTGCAAGTTGGTCTTCTTCCTGGTTTCGTTAAAGATATATATTCAAAAAAGGCAACAACCTTCCATCTTGGACCCAGTCCAATGTTGACAACTACGTTAATCTTCTTAAGGATAATAGATGGATCTGCATTAGCTGCCATCCCAAGTATCATTAGTGCTCCGCAACTTTCATTTGCTGTGATATGTGGGACTGACATTTCTTACAAGTATTAGTGCACGTTATACCCTCTCTTTACCAAAAATTCGCCACAAAGAGTCCAAGACTTTTGGGGTGATGTACTTGTGGAAAACAAAATCTGTAACTACCTCCTCTAATGATGTTAGCTCACCTAAAGTGGCACCCTGTGTGAGACTGCTCTGATTAGACACTACAAACTGATAGAAGATAAAAACCCAATAAGGCTGCGGGACACAGCAATGGGATCAGATAAACCCAAAAATAGTCTGTTGTATGCATTGGTAAGTGCTTCCTTTATTCCAGGTTCTGAAGACCACACTTATTTTCTAGTTAAATAGGCTTTCTTCAATGGGAAAACATTACCAAGCATCAACATTCTTCTGAGTCCCCCCTTAAGTACTGGTTTGTTTGATAAAAGGAAAAGAAAAAGAGAACCTTGGCCTCTTCTATCTGAAACTCATTGGCAACAACAAAAAATTCTATTGCCTCGAGAACATCGGTACTTATTTTCGATTCAAGAAGTGCAGATACCTTCCATTGTTAGTTCTTGCAATAAGTAAAAGGATAAAGATTATTACTGAAGGCAACGCTTTGTGCAGTATCTCAATAAATTTCTTAGTGTCCCTGGCCCATTTGCCAAATTTTTTGAGTTGTGGAAGTATCTAGTGAATTATGAGAGTGATAGTGTGGTGTGGAATACTTGTCCAAGTAATGATACGTCTACGCTATCATACGGCGAATCTTTCAGCAAGTTAATGAGACGTTGCTGGTCAATATCCTGGAGAAAAGTATCAGAGAGGATCTGCCGAAAAAAAAAACCGAACCTTTAGTATGACTGTGTGGGCATCACCAGACACTCTCCTTTTTTTAGGATGTGGTTGGTCCGGGCCTGTTTCTTCCGATTCTGAGCCACTGGAAGATTCCTGTTCACCACAAGAAGCCTAAGGGAAAAACCCATAAGTTGGAAACCACCAAATGGAGTTTACTTGCAGAAGAGCGTTGTACTCCTCAATTTTTTTTCTAAATTCTGAAAGCTTCAGGGTGGGACCATAAGGATTCCATTTGAGAAGGGAAATTAACAACTGTACTGCACTCTTTCTAACCTGATTGGAAATAAGTAGTTTCCATTGCAAAAAAGCAATTACGGCCGATATTTTGTCCTGTAAACGGCCACATGTCATCTTGAGAAGTTCAGATAGCATTGACAGTGGCACTGCCCGCTCCCTTGTTACATCAGTTTAAGGCTCAGCTTTTTTTTTAAAAAAAAACTCACTCCAGTAGAGAGCACCAAAGTTGCAGAACTTTACTTCTGGTATAACCACTGACATCATGTATCCTCTGCAAGAGAGTATCTAAAAGTTCCTCTTTAACAGTTGGATCCACCTTTTCTGTGTCATCCTCTAAAGAAAATTGAGAGGGAAAAAAAAACCACAGAAAAGAGAGATACCAGAAGTTTGTGTTCCTCGTAGTATTAGGGTAGTGAATGTCTGTAAAACTCCGTTTCTCATAATGTGGTGCTTTTTGTATGGTCTCAAAAAGGTGTTTGCCAGTTACAGAATTTACCTCTCCATCAAGGTGTGGTCGCAGTACAGAAACACAAGGAAGTACATTTGTTGGAGCAAGGGCAGATAAATTGGAAATAAATTCAGCCAAATTTCTCAATAAAGTGGTTTCCTTTCCAAGGTCTCTAGGATTCATTTTGCTAATTTCTCTACAAACTTTGAGGGGAATAAAAGTAAGCAAAAGATAAAAGGACCTGAGAATAGAGCCAACACATTGATGGCATTTAAACTCGGAGGCAATGCATGATACAATTTCAGAGAACATTTCAGGTACATGTTCGTACTGGTGCATCAAATTGATCATAGATGTCATCACCACAGGCCATTGTGAATACTGCTTTACGAGAACTCCCAGTACAACTGTAAGAGACCTAATAACCATAAGATTGATGGATTTGCATGTTAATTTTATCGATTCCACCTTCTCACTTGCTTAAGGCGTGTTACTGATGGATTTTCTACTAATGTGAAGCAAGTTCTGGTGAAAAGCTGTAAAAATCTTTCTTCAGGTTGTGGAGCTTTCCAGACACGAGCGAGATCTGCTTCAAGTGTGTCGATCATGACTCCTAGAACCTAAAATAATGAAAAGAGGATAGATAGGCCTTATGAGTGACAAAGATGAAAAAAACCTTTTCTTTACCAAGCTCACTCCAAAAATTTGATTCCACATCTTTTTTTGTTCGTTTCCCTTTGGCACTCTACTTGGTTGGTCACACACACAAAAAAAAACAAACAATTGTTCACCTTTTCTGCCGCTGCTGTTTGAGTTAAAGCATCTTTCTCTAGAATTTTCACCATCCAACTTAGCAAGAAAGTGTACATTTGCAGCGCATTTTTCAAAGGGAACATTTCTTCTTGATCCTTTGTTCTGTGTCAATCTCTGAAAAAATACAAATGAATGAAAGGTAGGAGACAACCTCACCATCTTGTGACTGTGATTGAGAGGAAGAGGTTTGCATTCTATGCAATTGTGTTGCAACACTCTTCAGACCATCACATGCAATCTCCAGAACTTTTTGTTTTATATCGACAGGAACAGCACTGAAATGCCTATCTTAACGTTGGACTGTGGCTGACACATATTGGAACCAACGTACCACAAGTAAGAATACAACACATCAAAATTTTCATTGTCCCGAATAGAGCATGCATTGGACGACAATCTTCGTGACACCTCTTCCACACGTAAGAAATCAACTGCAAAAACCCAAAAAAAAGGGCAGCCTTCAACCATTCAATTTCTTCCTCAAACCCGACGACGGCTCCTCGACGCTCTTTACGCTGAACGGACCCCCCTCATTGTCTTCGTCATTATTTGCCTCCCCTTTGGCCAGATCTTCCTCCTTGGCCGGCACCACGAACTCCACCATCTTCCCGTTTTTTTCCCCTTTTCCTTTTTTTCCACTAACAGATAGGAAAAAGAAATAGCTTTCGTTTTCGAAAAAAACCTTAAAACCTTCTGCCTCTGTTGTTTGTTCTGTTGCTTGTGAAGTGGGGCTGGACCCTATTGATTCCTTGTTAAATCTGGTGATTGTGGTGCATGGATAGTTACCTGGGCATTTTTGTGTTAGGCACAAGGAACCCGGAATCGATCATTGATCCCATAATGCACATGGCCTGGTAACAGTCTTTAAGGGCACCCGTTGGATTCGGTATTTTGGTTCCTATGTTTTCGCATGTGGCTGGAACATCGAGTTTCAGTCGAGAAACCATTTCTCGTACTGAAATGTGCCGTAATGACTGGCGTGTTGTGTTGTTTTTTGTAGTTGGTAAGCCAATGATATGATTTGAATGATTGAAGATACATACAGTATCTCCATAGTAAAAGGTTGAAAAGGACAGTGGTAGGCACATGAGGTACTCAAAGCAGGGAGGTTTTGTCCCTAGCTTTTCAGAGAGTAATTGAAGGCCTGAGGGAATTACAGCAACCGCCCTAGCACTTCCAACAGTTTTTCTAACCCACTTCCTGAGAGCATTCAAAACCTAAAAGAAATGAATAAGCCTCAGCCATAATAAGTAACAAAGGTACGTCATTGAGAAGCCTTCCAGGTGGTGTGACTACTTCGGTTCCTCCTGTTGGTTTGGTGGCACGGTTGCCCTTCTTATGAGGTGCAGTGACAATCTCATTAAATTCGGCATCCACAACGGTGGAAGTTAAATTGAATACGGTCGAGGCAATTTGTGTAATATCCTGCCAATGTCGGAAAAAAGTGACGGTTTACTCAGTACATACTTGTCCGGTGGTCGTTGCTGAAACAAATACGAAGAAGTCTACCAGTGCTCCAAAACTGGGCTCCATTTTGAGAACTGGAGGTGCCATTGGTTTTTTAGATTTTGGTTTTGGTTCTGGGTCTTCTTCTGGTTCTGGTTCCATGGAAGTGACTTGGACACATGTAGTTGAGGTGGAAGTATTGGCTTCCAGTTTTATTGTAGTGCTTTTTGCAATGTCTACAGGAACTTCAGGGAGGCTGTTTTCAGGGACAACCTTAGCTGTTACACTTGTGGCATTGCTAGAAGGGCTTGCGGCATTACCAGAAACACTTGTGGAATTGGTCGAAGCACTTGCGGCAGCCTTTCTTTTCTTGTCCTCAGCTATGTGTTTAGCTCGCAAACTTCTTTGAAGCTTGGACCGAGTTCTTAATTCAGCGTCAAGCCGAGGGCCAACAGTACGTTCCCAGTGTACACTTAGTTCTGAAGACATTCCGTCATTAATGACGATGGGGCACCCATCTTTGATAAGATGAATGACTATTTTGGCGATGTTACGGGAATCACAGAGCCTAAAAAGGTATAAGAATAGTTTGCATTGGCAATATTGAAGCAAATCCATTACCCACTATGCTGATGACCAACAAATTTTTCCCCATAATGTGCCAACATCATTTCTATATTCGATCGTGCTACACAGAGTAAGAACATTTTACGTATGCTGTGAACGGACTTGTCCCAAAAAACGAACGGAAAAGCCATCGAATATTAACCCATTTGGAAAAGTAAGATCTGACCGGAATGTTCTGGTAACCCTCAGTTGAGATTACTAAAACCAGGGCTTCATACCTTTCTTTGGCACTCTGCATTGAGCATAAAGTTAAGATCCCAAGGTCCATCAGTACAACATGCAAATCTGGGCTGCAGAGGATTGGTACTGATTGAAAGTTTTACTGCAACAGTGGAAAGGGGCATGACAAACTTTTCCCGCAGGTGTGAGCATGTTATTATAAAGAAGCCAGTCATTGAACTCTTCCAAAACCTCTGCCTTTCGGTAAAAAAACGAATATAGAACCTTTAAAAAGGATACCCGGCAACGTTTTCGCTTTATCTACATAAGCCTGTCTAATATCTGTTAACTGTTTGCAGAAATTTGACAAATGAGGTCTTTCAGTCGGGCGAACGAAGCGGTGAAACTCTGCCTCCACTTGTAAACTACAGCAAAGTTTTATAAATTGGCAACAAATGGAATCGGCATACGTGAAGGTATTCAAGAGTACAACCGGGAATTCAATTATCTCATTCGTACAAGCGAATCCAGTGTCAGAATCGCACGTAGCCTCAAAATCCATCACACAGAGAAGGTTAAAAGGCTGAACTCCCCTGACGCAAGTCTCATGACGCCGATAGATTCGGAACCTATCCTTTTGTGTGTTGAACAATCTCCACGACATGCTTGCCACATCCTCGTGCCAACCGTGATCCTCTGGTTCGGAATCTTCACCCTCCGATTCAGACTCGGTTTCAGCCTCAGAATTCGCATCGGATTCTGCTGATCCCAACTCTTGTTCAGAAGTTTCTTCCACTTCCTTTTCTACCTCTTCTTCTCCTTCTTCCTCTTCCTCCTCCTCCTTCTCAGACACCTCCACACCTGAATTTTCCTCCTCATCTTCAACTTGTTCGTTTTCTTCTCCCTCTTCCACTTCCTCCAGCTGTTGAATGTTTTCAGTTGCAGCCACGTCACGTTTGTTTGCTTTTGCGCGTGCTAGCTCAGACGACGCCGAGGTGGCAGCTGCGGCGCTGGTTTTGGCCGCCGTCGCTTTCGCTTTCGCGGCGCCGACACCAGATACGGTGTCCGAAACGGGGGGGCGTTGGCCCAACTCCGTAGCATTGTTTCTGGTGACTCCTGGCCTGCGTCGTGGCATGTGTTCCCCGCAAAGACGACGAAAAACGATTTGATTGGCGGAACGCAACTGCGAGATTGGCAAGTGGACCCAAAAAAGGAAGCAGGCCACCTCCCACCATGGTAGCACCACGAAGGGCTAAGCCTCTCTGGAACTGCCTACGATGAACAGCTTTTCAGGGAGAATCTCGGGTTCACCAGCCGGGCATTTTCTTGCAATCAGAAGTTCTTTCCGTGCATTCGACAAACCGAAAACAAGTTGGGGGTTGTGAAAGGATTATGTGAGCCAACAGAAGGGCCCAGTCTCATTATAGCCAAGCGGAGGGAGCTGCATGGTCCACACAAATTCCCGATGTGTCCCACAATGCCGGGAGCCCGCAGCTGGGGTCTATGACCGTGGTGAGGCGCCAACACACATCCAACAAGTTGGCGCAACCTAAGGACAAACGAACAATGCACCTTCCCACAATTGGACAACCCGCACCTTGGTTTTTTTTTCCTGACTTTGATTTTCGCAGGGTCTCCCTTGTTCACCGACCCGGTAGAGCCCCCCACAACAGGAAAGTGGATCTTCATCTATTGCACTCTCACCAACGACACCAACGTTACCTCGAGATCCAGATCAGAACAAAACACAGCCACACGTCTCTGTCCAATGCAACAACCCACCAATGTTTATTGAGAATTCCAACAGAACTGTGAAAAGACTGAAGACTCTCTTCTCTCTTCACTCTCTTCATCACTTTCTTCTTCCTCCAAGGCTGCCAAGGTGTGATCTCCTGACACCTTGGCCATTGGGTTCCCCAACGAACAAACCAGCCTTGATCTTAGGAAGGATGATGACGTGAGACTGTGATTGCCACTGTGTGCCTATACATGACGATTGCATGAAATCAAGGAAGGTGAGGAAGTTGTGAGAAAGTGTGAGAATGAATCAGCACTGAAGATATTATTAGGACCGGGTGCACTCTTGGTTTTAGAGACGACTCCATTTTTATCGATTTCCAGGCACCCTGAAGAGTACGGAAACTCCGCGGTTTGTTTCCTGACGGTTTTTCCCTCTCGCTGACCCCCCGAGAGGACCCCACGGTTTCGATGTTATTATTGCTTGACTCCGGCAAGCAAAACCTACTAGTCACATCACATCCTTACAGTCAGCAGAACCAAAGCATACTAGCATTATTACATCAACACCCCACCCGTTAAAACCAGCCACACGGTACAGATACACCACCACAACCCAAAAAGAGAAACAAACCCAATAATTTCGTTTCGTTTCCCGTTTGCCGCTATTCCTTTTTGTAAGCTAAAACGCCATTGGGAGTGAAAACCGAAGTCAGAAGAAAAGAAGGCTTTTTGTTACAACAGATACAAACTATTATAGTTGGCGGTATGAAGGATGTTTACACTAATAGTGTCCAGAGGCACTCGCTCTCGTTGTTATTATCTTATGT
>JAHLWZ010001132.1:0-17286 GCA_020536535.1 Pelomyxa schiedti | reverse complement strand
CCTCAGTGAAACCTTCGCCCCACCAGGGGCGAACACTTTGGCTCACTCAGTAAGGTGTTTGTCTACCACGTGGACCTTTGTGCTTGTTGTTTGGAAGAGGTTGGTTACCCCCAAAACCTTCACCCCTGGGCGAAGGTTTTGAGAGGAAAAAAAGCTTCACCCCATGGGGCGAAGAAAAAAGGGCAAAGGTGTCAGTGTTTTCTGCTATAAAGCTTCGCCCCAAAACCTCCACCCCATGATCCAGTTATGCCCCAACACATGAAGTACCTCTGTTTGTAGTATCCTCACATTGATTCATATGTTCTGTGGTACAAACAAAGTGCTTCTCCAAGCATTTGCAGACAGGAAAAGCCTCCTTGAAAATGAATTGAGAAGCACTTTGTTGATTTATATTTCTTTGAGTTGAAGAGCAGAATCCGCTTTTTGCCGGGGCGCCTAACGGGTACGAAATTTGGATGTTGGTTTCACGTTTTTCACGCCGATGCCCCCTATCGGCGCACCCCAAGTTAGAAATCCGGCTCGTTTCTTTTTTAACTCGTTTGTTTTGTGGGATTTATACTTGTGGGAGAAAGACTTAAAAGCTTGCTTGTGTGCGCACCAGTCTTTTTCTCAGTGTTGGAAACTTTGTACTCATGGCTTTGAAAATGAGCAGAAAAGTGTGAAACCAGTATCGATTTCCACCTGAGTCCTCTCTCTTGCTGGTGGGTAATTGGGATCAGAAAAGGAGCATGATGTATGCATCCATATCGAAAGTCGCATAATGTGGTGAATAAGGAGATGCCGGCTTACTGGGTGATACCTTTGCCTTAGCGGGTTGCTGGGGAGGTGTGTGTGTGTGGCTTTGACTGTGTTTGGGGTTGCGGTTTATTGGGCAGGAGGTTACACATGAACCTGTGGCAGTGACTGTGGTTGTGGCTGTGGGTGGCTGTGGCTCTGAATACAGCTGCAGCTCTGGTTGCAGTTGTCGCTTCGGGATGTGGGGCAGTGTTTAACTGAGGAAGTGGTGGATCTGAACAGCACTGCCTTTTTGTACAAAGAACATTGAACTTCAGCACCGGGCAATGGGGGTATCTTGAAGCGGTGAGTGAGAGGTTTGAATGAATGAATGAAGTACCGAGCCAGTAAATCAAATAACTTCTCCTGGGTGGCCACATCCAAATCTTCATAAAGTTGTACTTGGCATATTGCCTTGCATGTCAGTGCACCTGTTGTGATTGTTCAGGTTAGGTTTGATTGAATTGTGTTCAAATACACACCGGCATGCGTGGGATTTACAATGTGAGTGTAAAACGAGAGGAGTTCAGCTGGGCTTGGCTGCTCAATGACATCCACTAAAATCCTGTATGCTTCACAAAGGGGAGTCCTCTTTGAAGGATCAAACTGAAGTAACCCACGAACGAGGTCACAGAACTTCTTTGGGAATGAAGGTGGCTGCATCGGGAAAGATTCATCACTCTCAAATTCAAAGTGTATCAATGCCCATTGCAAGTTCAAACAGAATGCACCCAAGTCCAAATGATCCTTGCTATGTGTGTTTGTAAAAAGAGAGTGGAAATTGTTGTTGTCTTCTACACGCACCATTTCACAGTTCAGAATTGTATGTGGCTGCGGCTGGTCCTGCTGCGAAATTGCATTGTCAGGTGCCACGTGTCTTGTGTTCCTCACCAGTTCAAATTCTAAAAGAAGCTTGGTGAATGGTGGCTTGTTTTCCTCATCAAATTTCAATGTGTGACCAATAAGGCCCGTCAGAACCACTTGTTCCTTTTTCTGTTTTGTTTGTGAGCACTAACAAATTTAGAAGAACAAACAGCACAAAAGAGACAGCAATGTTGCTCAAAGAAAGATTGAAGTAAACGACTTTGTTGACGAAGAGGTGAACAAGAGCGGCACAGATGTCCCTTGAATACTTGTGAACAATACTCCATGGTGTTTTGCCGGTGGTGATTGCTGTTGATATTGCTGTTGTGGGAGATGAGCTTTGAAGATGAGTTGATGATGCAACTAAGAGTTTTTGGAGTGTCTCAGGGTGGTTCTCAAGAACAATACAAGTGAACACTCGTGATGTATGTATTGCTGAAGGACCAAATGCCTTTTCCTTTGTTAGGCTGGGATTTGCTTGTAAAACTCCAGCGGTATTGTGTCCTTGAACTGGCAGAAAAACTGCTGAATGTTGGGATGCACAAATGCCTTGGATTCCCATTCACCTTGTTGTCCCCCACTAAGGCCAATGCTCTCAGGGCAGTTGAAAAGTACTTTGAGGATGTATGACTGGTGCTTGAACAACTTGGGGTGTCCCTTTCCCGTGCACTTCACCTTAAAGTCCAATCCTTATAATAAAAAGATAAGATAACTGGGGAATGCAATAACACAAACTATTAATCTCAAGAACACACCAGTGCTAGAATAAGACTTCAATTTGACCAGCCTGAAGTTCCTCCTCACAGTCCCACACCCATAATCGCGTGTATCCTCACCAAACACAAAATCACCATCCCTCTCCTGTGTTACCGATGATGTCTCTTTGATAGGTTCCATGGCTGACACCAGGGAACCTCCCCCTCCTGCTCCCATAATGTTGTCTCTGGGGCCAATAGTTGCTGTTGTGGTGGTTGTTCTGCCGCGGCGTCGTTTGGTCTCTGGTGGTTTTGCCTCCACTTCTGCCGCCGTTGCCGCGGTACCGCAACTTGGAGTCGGCACTGGCTGTGACGACGCCGAGGGCGCAACAAAGAGGTGATTATGGGCCGCACTGCTGCTCGCTGCGCACGTGCAGGCAGACGCCAGTGAGCGGAAGAACAGCTGTTGGTCGACATTGGCACGCTCCAGCGCCGCATTGTGGGACCACACGCATTTTCCATCGGCAGCGGCATCTCGTCTTGTGTTCCAAATAAAGCCAAAATTGTGCAGAACTTGAAGAAGCACTCCAATTGGAAGTGCCGGATTTTGGCCAAATTCTTTTTGTCATCCTTTCCTCAATTTTGGAATACAAGATCTTAGTTGAAGTAATGCCTCCTGAGAGGCCGCTCGAACTGTCCACGTTATACACAATTCTGAAGGCGCCGTCCACGCACCCGGGGTCTCTGGCCAAGCCGTCTTGGTCGTCGGTCTCACGCCCAAAGAGGACGATGAGGGGGAGCCCCGCACTCGAGCAGCACCCCAGCGGGTGCTTTGACGAGATGGCTGACCTGGCGCAGTCGTAAGTGGCCTGGTCGCCCGCGGCGGCGACCGCGATGGCAAAGTCGAACCCCCCGCCTCCTGGTGGAGATGATGCGCCATAGGCACAGCAGTAACACGACGACGACGACGACGAGGAGGAGGAAGAAGAAGAGGAAGGGCGAACGATGTGCCTGTGGATCAAGGGTACGCCGCAGGACCGGAGAAGGAGCTCAACCACCAGGGCGTATGGCGCCACACGTGGGGCGAAGCATAGACAGCAACGATCTGTTGCCGACACCTTCAGGGGCTGTGGCTCTGGCCCGGTCTTTCGCGAGGCTCCCCGCGTGCTTGTTTCGTTACCCGTTCTTGTTTTTTTTTGTTAAACTTCGCTGCTCCTGCTGACTCCCAGCATTAGACTTACCCCAAAAAACGCTTTTAGCATGTTCCCGCGCTTGTAGCGCGTTCTGGCGCAGCTGGCATTTACGTTTTTCTTGTTCGCAGTGCTTTCTGCAGGAGATGGCAACAAAGCTGCCAGACCAGCTGCCCAAAAAAACACAGCACGCAGTTTGCATCACTGCTGGAATGCAGTGCTGCTCGACTTGGGTTTTTTTTTTTTGGAACTAGAATCCTTTCCACTGAGTGGTCAACATGCTCAGATTTTTTGTGTGGAAAAAAGCCGTTGTGTTGACACAATCAACGGACCAGAACCCAATTATTTTCTCTTTCTGAAGGATTTTCGAAAAAATGACAACGTGGGCACTTCGTTGTTACGGGTGCACCCTTTTATCGCCGTCTTGGAAAAAGTGAAAACCAACAACAAACAACAAAGACATCCATCTACCGAAGCAAAAATATAAATGGGGTCAGTGTTTGCCAAGTTGTTTTCAGGACTGGGCAGGAAGGACATGAGGATACTTATGGTTGGGCTGGACGCGGCCGGCAAAACCACAATCCTGTACAAGCTCAAACTGGGCGAAATCGTAACCACCATCCCAACCATCGGCTTCAACGTCGAGACCGTCGAGTACAAGAACATCAACTTCACAGTGTGGGATGTCGGCGGTCAGGACAAAATCAGGCCCCTCTGGAGACATGTGCGTTTTATCATAACATCTCCCCCGAATTTTTGATGTCTGTATGGCTGTATTATGTCACACTAACTCCATCACAGTATTTCCAGAACACACAAGGGCTGATCTTCGTCGTCGACTCAAACGACCGGGAAAGAATATCCGAGGCCCATGACGAACTTCAGAAAATGCTCAACGAGGATGAGCTTAGAGAGGCAGTTGTTCTCGTGTTTGCCAACAAACAAGACCTACCAAACGCAATGACTGTATCGGAGCTCACTGACAAGCTCGGAATGCACACACTGAGGAACAGGAAGTGGTTCATTCAGGCCACCTGCGCCACTTCTGGTGACGGCCTCTATGAGGGCCTCGACTGGCTGTCTCACAACCTCAGCCGCTCTTAACCTGATTCATCCACATGCACATTTTTCAGATCATGTGTATATATTATTGTTCTAACGAGTGTGGGACCAATGTAATAAAAAAAAAAAAAGTCTTTTCCCACTTGGTGCTGGTTTCCATTGCACAATTTCATGTTGTACACCTACGGCACAAAGCATCATTAAGCTCTGTAAACACTAGTTTGCCTGGGTAAACACAAAGAGCAGATTTTATGTGTTGGTTTAGTTTTTGTGTTTACCATCACTAATTTGAACAACTCCAATGCGAAATCCAGTGACTCCATCATGCAGTGAGAACTCAATTTCAGTGGCGTCACCTTCTTGCTGGTGCTGATTTCTTGGTTGAAAAGTTGGAGGGCAACAAGCGATTGCGGTGGTGACAAAATACCAAAATTCCACACATCAACGTTGGTCCTTCAACCACCAAATGGTTTCTAGCTGGTCGGCATTCTTTGCCACTTTGAGATATTTTTTAGTTGCAACGATGTCAGGCCACCACAGGACGAGGAGTGGTGAAGATGCAACAATGGGCAGGAAGTGGTCGATGACAGCCCTTTTTTGTGATGGTTGGGAACATTCCTAACATCAAACTCCAGCAAAATCAGCTCCTCTGGGACAAAACCGTGGCAGCTGGAACACCTTTGGTGGTGGCTATATTGTATTCAAGAAGCTTGCTCAGGGAAAGAGTAGGAGCTGTTTCGGTGAGATTGAAGAAGACCTCCTCAAGCAACTGTGCAATACGCGTGTTGCCGTTTGCGAGGCTCAGAGGTTAAAGGGACTTCTTCACACCACTTCGGCAATGTCCACGTTGTCTTTTCTGTGTCTGCATGCACACTTGAAATCAGATTCTGTTGGGGTTGCTCTCCGCAACAACCACTCTGCGAGCTCAACATCATCCACATTCTGAAGAATACTCCCCAATCTGTGTTGAAGAGTTCACACCATCCAGTGCCCACTTGAGTACCTCACAGTTCCTGGAGTCAGTGAAATCCATTTTCTCTGACGGAAACCGCTGCATCAACCACTCGCACACCGCTATTATCTCGTGTGCTGATCCCTTGCATTTCACTGCACTCTGTGCCATGTTACTGGGATCAAAGCGCCACTCTGGAAACAGTTTCATGAGCCTCCTGATGTCATATGCACAGCAAGGAACTCCCCACCACCACTCAACAATCTGGGTCAACATCACCGGTGAATCGATGGTGTTTGCCAGCCACTCAATCGTGTCAAACTGGAACCCCTTGGCAGCGGATAGAAGTCGTTTCAGAAACCAAGACTCATCAGTCCCACCGAATCGAGACAATGCCCACTTGAGTGTGTCAAGGTGCCCTCGTTCAGCCACAATGTCCAGGAGCGCTGGAATGCCCTTGTCACCCCAGAATTCACTCTCCAGCCTCCCAACAGTAAAATCACCACCACTTGCAACAGCATTTCTATCGTCATCATCATCTCCACCAGCGGCATCGTAATGAGTGGGAAGTGGATAAAACACAAACTCCCTTTCACTGCCAGAATCATCATAGAGTTCCAGAGTAGAACCAATAGATATTGGGTCACCCCCTGCTGTTACACGTGGGGAGTCACAAGCAATAGACCTGCTTCGAGGCCACAGCAACGACCCCCAGGGCGCCCCTTCGTCCACGAACCTCCTGGCGGAGTCCAGGTGACCCCCGCGGCACAGCCCGGTCAGCACAGCCATGCACTCCTTCCCCCACCCCTGCCTCCTCCACTCCCACTCCCCCGTCCTCTCCCCCTCCTGGCACTGCTGCCGGCGTGATTGTGGTTGTGGGGACAGGGCCGCACCCGATGGGGGGTGGGTGGGATCCGTGGGGGAAGTGGGACAGGAACCAGCGGCAGCAGGAGGGTGCCTGGGCTTCCCCGCGACATCTGAGGAACCAACGGCGGGAGGTGTTTACGAAGATCATTATGGGGCGTGTCTTCAGACCAACTTGGGTCTTTCCTGCAAAGAGCCATGTTTCCGGAAATTTTTCGGTTTTAATGTTACATGTGTCGGTGTCCAGCAATGGAAAGGTGTCACTCCCACCCACAGGGGGTTTCAAGTCTAATTGGCAGAAGTCAAGTATCCCTGAAAGCGGATAATGGAAGCCATAGACGGCCTCTGTGATGGGTCGGCAACAAGGCAGCAGGAAATTATCTGCCGGGCCCACAATGGCATCTCTGCTGCCGCAGTTGATTTCTCGTTGGATTCTGTTTCTGCCGGCGTAGATTTCGCTGAACACGTCGCCGTGACCTTGGCGCTTGGTGCGGTTCCGCAGTCCACAACGAAACAGCCACTGGCAAGTGCGTGTCCAACTTGGAACCTCTCGACCCGGAAATGTCCCCCTTCTGGAAAAAAAAATATTAGCTGGCTCATAACAAAGCAAAGGGTACCAAGAGCGGTGATGGTTTTGCCTTGTATTATGGGTGCCGGCTGCGATCGCGATGATGATGTCGATTTGAGATCAACAAAGGACAGCGGCGCAACTACGTTGTGAACGAGAATTCCTTGTTTTGTGTGAGTTCTGCCGGCAAGCCGGCAGAAAGAAAGAAAAAAGACTGAGAACTCACACCGAAATCCCACACATCACCCTGTGTACTTGGAAGTGTATTCCCTCTTACAGCTTCCGGGCTCTTATTTCTGATAGTGCTCTCGACGTTTGCCGCTGTTGATATAGGTTCAGTAGGACCGGCAGTGGAGCCTGCTGATATCACCCTGTGCGCGATCTTTTTGTTGGAACCTTCATTAGAATTACTCATTATAAGCGGTGGTAGCAACCTTGGCCCAAGGCCCCTGTCCTTCTGCATCCAGTGAAGTAATTAAGACGTTCCCTGTGGAATGAACTTGATTTCGAAAATAGAAGAGGTAACACAAACCAACATGAATATCACCATGGATGAAGGTAGGGCAGTGCTTGTGCAGGTTATACAGGCCCTGTGCCACGTTTCCCAGTATCTTTTCCCTCAATCTCATAGGAAGAACATCATTCAGGGTTCCCTGGTTCTCTGGATCAACGCACAATACCTCCAGCAATTCGGCCAAGGAGCGAACTTGCTTTGGACTTCCTGTTCTGGGAACCAAGTGAGGAGCAAGTTTGAGGGGGGGAAGATCTTCACTCATTCCCAACAGAGTTGCGCCGCGGACACCCACTCCAAAGAATTGTGTGACATTTGGGTTATTCTGCACATTTCTCAGCATGTTGGCTTCAGGCAACAGTTCCGCCATGACATTCACAACCTGGTTTGGTTCATCAATGTTCCGGTCCAAAATACAGCCAGAGCGCAGAACTGTTTCTTTGACCTTTTTCACGGTGCTGCTTTTGAGGACAGTGAGAGGCTGGAAAAGGTCTTCTGGCGCAACTTCACCAGGTACAAGTTCATGAGGGTGCTTCAGGCAGGTCACATTCCTTGCGCCGCTTGTCATCACAGTTTCCATAAGTTCTTTGTGGGAGAAGTAACTGTGGATACCAGAGTCTATGGAAGACCTAACACCCCACTCTGGAGTGGAGGACAAGGATTCTGTCAAGCACCTTGGGCAAAGGAACAACGGAGTAACCGCAAGGCTGTTGATACTTGATTGAGCTTTTGAGTGGAGCAGATTAAGTGCAACTGTCATCAGGCTATCCTTCCAGGTGATTTTCTTTCCCTCTAAACAGATTGTTCTCATGACAACTTCAACTTTTGTATCTTGTGTAACTTTGTCCACAACACGGTTCATAAGCAAGTGAAACGTTGTGGCGCCTTCATCACTGGCAGTCCGGGAGACCAAAATTCCATTCCTCCAAAACGAACTTGGAACAACACCTGGAACGTTGCATAGGGAAGAAAGCACATCTGCAAACGCTTCAACAGGAAAGAACCCAAAGTAGAGAAGACACCCATGTGTTTTCACAATATTGGCCTTCTCTGTTGTTCCAAGGTTTGAGAAGATACTCGGAAGATTGGGGGTGGGGTCAGGGAGAAGAAAGAAAGAGGCTTGGGGCTTTTCGTGGATCTTCATTAGCATTCCCAGGTTCTTATAGAGCTCTAAATCTGATTTTGTTGTCCTCTGGAAAGTGGTGAAAAAACCAGAGCCTGTGGGTGCAATATTCACGGATTTAGCAAATGTGGATGTCATCACCTCATTGAACCAAGATGGCTGCAAAATAACAATTTGATTGTTGCCTGCTGCCATGCCTTGGCTACCGCTTTGGCCAAAGAGGCTGTGCCTGAAGTGAAAAATAGAACCCATGTCAGACAACCAGTCAAAGCACCTCTCCAGCTCCTCTTCTTGCTTAATTTTGCTTCTTTTGGCTGTGATTCTCCCAACTCCACATTTGTGTGCGAGTCTAACGAGCTGAGGCCATGTCAGAGCAGGATTCTTCACGGTACCAAGTAAACCCTGTAGTTTCACCCATCCTGGTGGAACATACATTGGCGATGATGCATTCCTTTCAAATGCGTCAACAACGTCCAGTGATATTATGCTTGGCCTGAACTGCCCATCTGGGTATTCTCTTCTAAAGGTATAGCCGCTGCCGTCAGCCAAGTTAACTGCAAAGAATCCGCAAAAGTTGATATTTGCTTCCCAGTGGCTTGTGATGGCAGGGAATAAGCCCTTGAGGAATGATGCATTTTTCCGAGAGCTGTCTTTGTAAAATCCAACAACCACCACTTTCGGCTTTAGAGCCAAATTGTAGCCCACACGGGTTCTCTTGCTCATGTGGCATGAATTGATATGGTTGAGCCAGAAGTGTAACTTGGGAAGGGCCAAGTGTTGTTTTGGGTCAGCTCTGACTGAATCCAATGAGGCATCAAAAACGAGCATGAATATTGAATCACTGAAAAACAAACAAGGGTAAAAGGAGTTCCAATCTGTGTTTTTACCACCTTGCACTGAAATTGAAAAGGAAAGAGAAAGAATGCAGATATACCCAAGTCCCATGCTGTCCAAGTGAAAATAGAAGACCTCTTCCATAGTTTGAAGGGTTTGTATTCCTGGATGAGTCCCTGACCTTCAGATTCTTTGTTTGGCTTTCCAGTTACTTTAGATTTGTTCTCCACCAAGGCTCTCAGAAATGCGGCTTTCATTTTCTGTGGTCCACCAACAACAATGATTCTGTTGTTGACAGGTGCTTTGATTGGAACCTCACCAAACAGTAGGAATAGTTTAATAACATTCCAAACTTCGTAGGATTCCCGACCCCTCAAACAGCATTGGGGAACTCCTTTCAGAGGGTTTTTGTCAAGAGTCACTGTGCTCACTCTAGCACGAAGGAGCCATTCTGGGATATCATTGATTTCATTGCCGGATATATCCAGTGTGTCACACGAGATACCCTCGAGCTGAGGGGGTATACAATCCAACGACTGTTTACCAAGAGGAATGGCCGAATTACACATATTACATGAAAATAGGAGCTCTTTTACAGCAGTCCAATTCCTGGCTTTCACCCATGCTCGCAACGCCTTTTCCTGAACTGTTGTGCAGGAAGTCCCGTGAGCCAGCTGTAGCATTGAGCGAACAGTTGAAGGGTCCATCTGCGAAATACCAACGGCTCCTTCCTGTTGGAAGGGTGCAACACGTGGGTGTGTGAGAAAGTACGGGGGACCTTGGACGAAAACGATTAAAAAAGGCAGTTATGTTGGATACCTGTGTGATTCTGTGTTGGTGTGCATCCCATGTGAGAAACAAATGAGATTAGTGCCTTCAACGATCTTTCTGAATTGTCACAATGTTTGAGAAGCTTTGCTGCGCTTATCTACGGATTCATTACCCTTCAAAAAAAAAAAAAAAAGACAACATACATTGAATGCAACAACAAGTGGTGTAAAAGAAGGAAAAGGTTCTCCACGATTGAAAATCAGATCCTCGTTGAAGCTAAGCAGTACCAGAGACCTCGAAGGAAACAGCCCAGCTTCTTTATCCAGAATCCTCAACTGAGGACCAGGCAAGGAGCTCCTAGCAGGAATTGCTGCCGCAACTACGGAATTCTCTGAATCCTCGTACGCTGCTGCCATAGTTTCAGCTCCCCAATGGTGAAACATAACACTCCCAACACCCTCACAGAAAATCCCTGGTTCCAAGTTTGGTTTTTGCAGTTGCATTGGCGGTGGTTCTAAGCCAGAGACCGTGGATGTTGATGAAGAAGAAGACTGCGACTGAGGTTGAGACTGAGTATGCAACGGCGAGTCTGTTGCGTCCGATGAGGAAGGGAGAACGAACTGTGGGTTGATCGCGGTTATCGTTTTTTCATCTCCTTGTGGGCAACCGCGAATCAAGGCCACGAGGGAGTGAAATATGTCGGCCGAGGCGGGACCTACCAAGTAACAGTTCACCGTGATCATTCGATTTTTCAACGAATGTTCGTTCTTGAAGTCGTGCTCTTGACCTTAAAGACAGGCAACACCCCAACAAAATGAGAACCATCGTACTTGTGCTGCGGGAATCAGAAGTGGCTGGTGGTTTTGTCACATGTACACAAAATTTCTATAGCCATCTGCTATCTGCTGTCAGTTGAGAGAGCAACAAACCAAGAACAAAATCTGCCAACCACACTCCCACAACAACCAACCACCACTACAACAACACCCATTTGTGGTTATTCTTCTTTTATTCAGAACCAATGAACAGGGGAAAGGAATGAAAGAATGCAGAGCCCCCCAATTGATGAGCTGCAGTCTCTACACAATGGTTGCTGATCAGTTGCTGGAATTGTGGATGAACTGTTGTGGATCCAACAGAGAAGAACAGTCCTGAGGATGTGTAGTACCTTGAACCACCATGGGAACATTTGGTGCCGCTGTGGGTCCCACATTGGTGTGTTGTTGAAGAACCACCACATACTTGGGTGATGGGCATCAAATGGGATTTTCTTTTAAGCCTTTTCAGTGTGCACCCATCTGTTAGTATCGATTCTGGAATGGTCACTCCATGGTACAAAAGCAATTCAGCAATGTCACGGAAGCCGTGTGCAATAGCGGAAAAACTCAAAAATATCCTCTATGAGTCCCCTTCTATCAGAGGCACTGCCAGTTGAACTCCAAAGACACGCAACAGTAGCTTGGTTCTCCTCAATCATAGACGGAAATGACATTCAGCACTGCTGCAGTAAAGAGTACAAACACGTGAAAACCCCAGAACTGAGGGTTTGTATACTTGTGCCAGGGTGTTCTGAGGTCAACAGAACCATAAAACTGCAAGTAAAGCTTAATGATACAGTGTCAGATTTTACGCTCATACCAAAGTGCGACTGATACCACCTATCCATAGACTCGAGCTTTGTGGACGAAATTTCAAGCACCTGGATATGCTGCCCCATTAGTTGGCAGTCAATGACTTCCTCCTGCTCGTACTCCTCGTCGCAAACAGGGCTGACATTATGACACATTATTGATTCATCAGAATAAGCGCTATCGCGACGATGCAGATGAGAGTGCATTTGGGGAATTTGACAAGATTCCGTGGAATGCTCGTCGTCAGGACAACTTCGATGCAGATTTTCCGATTTTGTGTCTCTCACTTCGGCAGATGACAGAGTCGCAACGATGTCATCCTCGGTTTCATTTTCAGTCAACTGAGGTAAACTTGACAACGTAGGCTTTGCAATCAAAATCGCAAAAAGTCCAGGAAGTTTCGCCCACATCTTTTGTTCTTGCTGCTCTATTTTGCGCTTCTTGCCTGTATTGGGTGATGTATTGCATGGCAGCGACTGAAAAAAGAGGAAGGCCTTTGATTCTATCAGCACAGAACTTCAACATGTGAAACATCAATCCCTGACCTCTGGTTGTATGTGTTTTCATTGCTGTCTCCAGCAAAGACACAATTGAGCTGGAACTCAACTCGCTATACAGCTGCTTGACACTGAGCAGAATATCGAGGTGTGGCGGTGAATCATCAGCAGTGGCAAGTGTGATGGCATTCATAACGATGTTATCATCGATGGAACCGCCTGTGACAATCACAGGGATGATCAGCAAGGCAGAAACGGCCTTCAGAAGCAACTTGTCACTTCCAATGTGATCCTCCACAAACTGGACAATCGCCTTGTGTGCATTCACTGGATCAACAGAACACAGCTTTGTCACCCTGGAAATAACTTTACTTGTGAGCCAAGGGATATTCTCAAAGAAAACTTCCTGCAAACCAAAGCTTTCACAAAATTGGAGAAACCCACCAATAACACGGCCTGTGACATTGTGCTGCCGGAGGAATTCAACAACATCCTTTGAGACTCTGGGAAGTACATCCCACCCATCCACCCAACAAAGAAGTAACGGGTCGTTTGAGTCCAACGATTTTTCTTGACCTTCAGCCAGCTTGGATACGAAGGTATCACAGAGCTTACAAGCTATCTCTGGCAGCAGTGGCCCGAGGTTAACACAACATGTGAGAAGTTCCCCATCATTAGGGTATGATACCATGCTGAGCAGAACTTGCAATTGGCTTGCAAATGGAACGAACAAGTGCCTGCAGTTCGGAACCCACATCAACCTCTTCAGAACGGTAATTGCCACTGAAACATCTCTGAGGTAGGTTTTGGAAAAGTCAGAGGTGTCCGACTCGTCTGGATCGTCAACATCCTTGGAGTCGATCTGCCTGGGGGAAGTAATCTCAAATAGCCTGCCAAAGAAAGGCCCTACTCCGATAGGAACCAAGTTGTTCAACTCCTCAAACTCCGAGATGAACAACTCTCCAATTCTATTCACACACGCACAGGCCAACATGTTGTAGTAATGCCTGTGCTCCTTGCTCATGCCTGTGGTCACACCCACTCCCGCGATCTCGGGCTTCTGGTGCCACACAGTAAATATCTCCTCAGCACTGTATCCGGTAGCCCTCATGAACTTCCAGAAGTCAGTGACTACTTCGGTGGGACTATAATCTGCGCCAGGAGGAGGAGTATTTAGCATGGATCGCACGTTGCGCTCCACTTGGGTCTGAAGTTTTGGCAGCCACGCCGATATTTCATCTGAGCGCATCTGCATCTCCGAAATCGCAACGCTTAGAATTCCGCATGCATCTTCCTCGTTCCCCTCGTAACCCTTGTGGCCCCCTGGTACAGTTGAACATGTGGTTGATGCACCCTCTCGTTCCCCACCTGTCGTTTTTTCTGCATAAGCTTGTGTTGTTGTTGCATTCTTCAGCACGTCGCAGACCGCAGACAGCGTGGCCAATCGTTTGGCGACCCTTTCCCCAGGCGTAATCGATGGTGCTGCTCCATTCGCGACAGCGGCGGATTCTTCGGCCGCCGTCATAGAGCGGAGCTGGGACTTGAGGATGGCCAGCTTGCCGTTGGTGGTGTCGCGCATCTGCCTCCAGCGTAGATGTCGGCAGCGTGTTCTATGTCGCCGTCTTCGCCTTCAAGCTTCACGTAAGCCAACTTTGCTTTACTTCCTGTGGTTAACATTACCCAGGAATATACCACGAAAGTGAAGGGCAACATTCACAAGCACATGCATTGTACTTAAAGTACGAATTAACGGCTTCAGTCTGTTCTCCAAACTCATTGAGTGTAAATACTTTGGGATAAAGACAAAAAAAAAAGCATACAGGACAGAGCCGGTTTCCAATGCGGAAAAAAGAACTCAGGTGTTGTTTGCTACTAGAACCAATTCACAGGGGAAAGGAAAGAAAGGATGAGGTGGACAGTGGACTGTGATAGCCTCCCAATAAAATGTGGTTTTTGTTGTTGTTGATGTACAGTGGGCCCTAATGGTGATGACGACTGAACATTGGCGTTGCGCAGCCAACAGAGGAGAACAGTCCTGAGGATGTGTACCTTGAACCACCACGGGAACAGCCGGTGCCGTTGTGGGTCCCACGTTGGTGTGTGGTCGAAGAACCGCCACACACTCGGGTGATGTGCATCAACCAGCTCTCCTTTGATGTTCAGTGTGTCCCCGTCACTCAGTGAGGACTCAGGAATGGACACACCGTGGAACAGCAGCAGCTCCGCGATGTCACGGTAGCCACGTCCAACTGCGTCGAGAATGAGGCTGGAGGGAATCTGTCCTGGTTCACAGAATGGGAGAAGCTGGTGAATAAGCCCTGCTTTTCCCCAGCTTACTGCCCACTCCATAACGGTAAACTCCACAGCAGGACTGTCGAACTCGAAGACGAATTTTTCTGGACCTACTGGCCACAACATGCAGAGGGTCTTCACGTCCTCGTCATTTGAATGTTGATCTGCCACAGATACCAACCACGCCAGAGCCGTGCCAAAACTGTCATTGAATGTGGGGTACTTGACTAGCTTGTTAATTTGTTCTCCAAATCCCTTGGCACTATCATCAGAACAAAGTGCACGAGGAAGTTTCCTTGGCTCTGATGGAACAAGTGGCTGGAGTTCACTTATCACCAGTGCTTTCAACAATGGTTCTAAGTTATTTAATGCACTTCGGCACTTCTGGAGTATTTCCTGCATGAATGCCATGGACATGGCTCAAAAAAGATGCCACAGAGTCCTGATTCTCCGCAATCATCTCTTGTGATTGATAGCAGCCCTTCTCCAGCAATGATAGAAAGTGTGAGGGGGCGCCAGTGAAGTATAATGACGCCGCCAGCAACGTAATCCAGGTGTTGACACAGCCTGTATCCAAATAAGTCGTGGTCACTGTCACTTCCAGCCGTATGTTGTGCCTGAAAGCTGAATTCAGGTCCCTGGAGTTAATCTGAAGTTCCTTGAGACCCCAGCTTATCCTTTCCCCCAGTGGTCGTTTTCTTGGTACTCGTGTTTCTGCTTCTTGATTTTGATTGTTCTGACTGGAAATGAAGTCTAGGACAACGTTTGGAAAACGAGGAAGGCCTTTGATTCGGGCAGCACAGAACTTCAGCATCTGAAATAGTAACCCGTCACTCCCTTTTCTGTGCCTCTCCAGTGCTTTCTCAAACAAAAGTTCGATTGACTTTGTGGAGCTCAACATGTGAAACGCTTGCTTCAATGAGAACATAACCTCGAGAATTGGTGGTGCACCATCACCACCAGCAACCGTAAAGGCCTTCATCAAGAGGTTCTCTTCAATAGTTCCTCCTGTCACAATCACTGGGATGAGCACCAACACAGAAACGGACTGGAGAATCAGGTTGCTTCTTTCAATGTTGTCCTCGACGAACTGGAGAACCAGCTTGTGACCCCCATGTGGATCAACATGGCAGAGCATGTTCAACGTGGAAAGCACCCGCCCAACAAGCGATTCAATCCAATCAATGCTGACTTGGTGCATGGAAAACCTTTTCCAAAGACCGAGAACACTGCTGATGATGCGAGTGGTGATGTTGCCCTGCCTGAGGAACTCCACAACGTCATTGGAGGCAGTAAGTGGCAACATGTGCCACTTATCCACCCAGGAAAGAATATCCTCCAAGTCTCCTGCGTCAGTGGCTCTACATTGGTCCAGCTTCGAAGTGTAGGCGTCGAATAGGCCACGAACTAACTGTGGAAAAACTGGAACAAGGTTGACGCAAGATGTGAGAATTTCTTGCTGCACATGGGCTGGTACCTTCTTTACCAGAATGCAAAGTTGGTTTGTGAATGCAGCGAACAAGTTCCTGCAATTTGGAACCCACATAAGCCTCTTCAGAATGTGTATTGATTCATAGATAGCGCTCAAATCTGGGCCCTGTACTGGGTCCCTAGAAGCCATCTCAAACAATCTGCCAAAGAACGGGCCAATGTACACAGTAACCATGTCATCCAGCACCTCGAACTCGGAAATGTACGAATCTGCTATCTGCTGCGCACAGGCGCAAGCCACCAAGTCGAAGTGTCTCCTGTGACCGTAGCTCATTCCATCAGTCACAGCCACTCCCACAATCTCCTTTTTCTGCAGCAGGAACTCAGGGCTTTTGCCGATATCGCGCATGTACGCCCAGAAGTTTTCGACTACGGCGCACGCAGTGCGATAAGACGGGCCGCGTTCACACCCAATTGTGGGATCGAGAATCGACAGAACCGAGGCCTCTATTTGGTGTCGATGCTCTTCCATTTTTCGTACGGTACTCCTGGTGAATTCATCGTGGCATAAAATCAGTGCTTCGTGTTCGATTTCAGCTTTGCGATCTGCAAAGGGCTGTGACGTAGCGAGGTGCTTGCTATGTTCGTAGAGCATCTCTTGTATGGCCTCAGTTTGATCCCACACGAGTCCTATCTGCTGTCGCAAACTGTCGAATTGGTGGTCGTGGTTGTGGAGGAATGGAACGTTGTCGTTATCGTGTGTGTATTTATCGTCGTCGCTCTCGCCTCCTGACATTTCTTTTCACCGATTCAAAGGGAAAAAAAAAATTTTCCCAGAAAATGCTACCGTCCTTTTATCGTTATCGACCACGCGGAACTGTCACTAGGAAGTCGTGGTCCGCCGCCTCCTTAGATGTTGAACTGGATACAGACGACGACCGGGGCGTGGGCCGGTCGTCGTTCAGGGCGTGGGCCGAGGACTGGGTACTCAGGCCTTCCGAAGAGGCCCCGTTCAATCTCCCTATCCCAGAGCACCCACCCTGGGCGCCGTGAGGCACTCTTGGTTCCACAGCAGCGCAGGCAACACCTGTAAATCCAGTTGGCACCCACCACATATCCAATGTGGAATTGCCTGGCTCTATGGAAGCTCCTTCTGTTGGGGCTCTGTTTCCAGTCTAAAACTTCGAATTTTTCGAAGGTGGGGGGGGGGGGGGGGGGGGGGGGGGG
>JAHLWZ010001131.1:0-17391 GCA_020536535.1 Pelomyxa schiedti | reverse complement strand
TGGAACAGGGTGATCCCGATCTGTGGCTCTCCAAATTGCTCAAAGCGTAACCACTGTGGGGCTTTTCTCCCAAAGTGGACCCATTTACTGGAGGGTGGGAACACTTTGACTTTAGGGTGCAAGAGCTGAAACCGCTGCTGATTGGGTGGAAAGACAGCAACAGCCCGCTCAATTGTCTTCCTCTTCCCCTCCTTCAGATGATTATTGACTATGTGTGGTCATGCTCCATTCCTGTACTTAAACTGTAGAATGTAACAACATGCGGACCGAAAAGAAACTGAAATGGTTCTTTCTTCCCGTTTTTGGCTCTTTCTCCTCCCTTGTGCAGCCAGCCTAGCAATTTTCTGCGTGGTCGGTCGCATCGGCATTGCAGTGAGTGAGTTGGTATTCAAAGATGCCGATACACTCTTCCTGTAACCCCGCGCCTTGAATCCTCATCAAGCCACAAGAGTGTCTCGTTGGAGAAATTGATGAAAAGGCTTGTGCAGGTGGATGCGTGGACTCTCATGTCAGCCTTTGTGATGGTTGGGAAGGTTCGCAGAACAAACTTTGCAGTGGCTGGCGAGCTCAGTGCCAGGGTCAAAAAGTGATCCCTTACAACGTCAGGAGTCAGGCTCGGGAAGTTCCTCAGAAGAAGCTGCCACGTTCTCAGGTCTACTCTGAAAGGGGACCTTCCTCCCCACTTCGCTATCATCTTGATCACCTTTTTTTTTTTGTGTGGGTAGATTTTTTTTTTTTGTTTGTTTTTCAGAAAGGAGCTGTTGTGAATACCTCAGGGTACGTGACACCAAAGTTCTTTATGATCCACTCTGCACAATGGTTCTTGCCCTTGTAAATCAATTTGAAGAGAACCAAGTTGTCGTTTGCCTTGACTTGCTCGCTCTCAAGTGCATAATGAACAATGAACCACTTCATAACTTTGCTGGAAACACCCACCCACATGTCATCAACCACAAGGAATTGAGAGATGTATTCTTTGGTGATAGCATCCTCTCCCATCCACGAAATCCACTGCTTGATTTCTGGTATGCCTCCCCACACAGAAGCTTCTCCCAGGCGAACGTTCATTTCTGTTTGTTTCCATATGTGCTTCAGGAGTGAGGAGTTGAGGTGAAATGTCTCCAGCAACAGTGAAATAAGCTCAAAGTCACGTGACTCTTTGAGTACTTGCACAACTGAGGATTCAGGGATCATTTGCAACGACGAAATGTGCTGAAGAAACCACTTGGTGCCTGTGGTTCCTCTTGCATTCTTCCACACTTCCAAAAAAGAAGGCACCAGAGACTTGCTGTCTGCACTGATCTCTTCCATGAGGTGGAATGAATCATCCAACCACACAGCAACTTCCAAGTTGTTGCATTCCAGAGCACCAAGCAACGACTTTTGGAGTTGTTCCCTTGTGAGTGGTGGTGTCCTCTCCATCAACCACTTCACATGTGAAACAGTGCAATAGTGGTTTTTGCATGTCTTCCTGAACAACTCGGTGGTCGGAGAGATGTTCTTTTCAATCACAGCCCACTGAATGAAATCAGGATTGAACCTTGACGAGAAACTGAGAACAGTCTCGGTGGTCAGCTCGATATTGAAGGCAGACACTGCCCACTTCAGCACACCTGTGAGGTGAGTGAGGTAGCGTATGTCAACCTTATCCAGTGAGAACTTCTCCTTCACCCACTTGCAAAGCCCCAATGTTTCACGATCGTCAGGATGCGCGCCAGCACACACCACCGGAATCAAGTACTTCGGATCCTCACATTGGAGACACCGAGGGAACCTCTCCATAGCCCACTCAACAACCTCAACGCTGTGAAACACCGACCTCGCATCAACACCCACGCGTTGCATCAACTCACCGCATCCGGGGAACTCATCGTACAACCACTGTGCAACAGCGAGGTGCCCGTGTGACAATGCGCCCAGCAGCGGCTCCACGGCCTCCCACAATTCGGTGATCCGGAACCTCTCCACCACCCACTTGGCCGCCTCGATGTGGCCTCCCTGGCACACCCTGTACAGCAGCGAATTCTCACCCGTGCGGCTCCTGATGAGCTCCACCACGTCCCTGTCGTCGTCGGGCCACACCAGCCCGCACTCGTCCCGCCACCACCTCGTGAGCTGCTGCGAGCATCCTCCCACAATTCCGGTGGCGGGAACCGGAACGCCGCCACTTCCATCTCCATCTCCATCTCCTCCTTCTTGCAGTGAGCGTTCCCCGACAAGTGCCTTTGCCAACTCGAGGTGCCCGCCAGCACACAGCCCCGCGAGCACCGCCAACAACTCCTTTTCCTTGTGCCCCCTCGCCCCGCCACCGCCGCCGCAATTGCAGCAACTGGCGCCGTCGTCGCCGTCGGTGGCCCCACGTTCCTCTTCCGCCCGAGGCATGTTCCTCAGGAACCACCTGACGCACGACCTGGCGCCGACCGCCGAGGCCAACCGCAGCCTCGTGCTGCGCCCCGAGCGCCACATCGGCAGCCCCACGACGGCGCGGCATGCGAGGGGCACGAGGGGCCACAGGGCCTCCCCCACCGCAACGAGCCACGACGTTGTCGTCCATTTCTCGTTCTTGGAGTGCCTCATCCACACGGGCACCACGTGCGCCCACACAACGTGCGACACGAACACCGCGTGATCCATCGCCTTTTGGTTGGCACCTCGGCTCATTCTTTTGGAGGTGGGAGATGCTGGAGGTTGATTGACTTGTTATTTTTAGCCCGAAAATTATGAACAAGGTGGTGTGGACAAGTTAGGCAAAAATAAGTCCTGGTATTGTGGCAGATACGATTTGCGCTACGTCAGGTCCCAGTATACCCACAATCTGTGCACCATTTGTAAACAAATGGAAAAGCTGAGAAAGGGCTGTTTGCCTTGGAGACAACTGCTTGAACAACAGTTTTTGCAGAGAGCTTGCTTGAAAATGAGCCCGTAAACAACGTAATTGCCTGGTTGCAGAACTCCTTTTACCCAAATTGTAAGGTTGAAAGGAAAATGCAGACACATTCAGGGAAAACCTTCAAAGCCAGTGCAAAGGGTACTTTATTAGCTTGTGACGGGAAAGGTGTACAGCTTATTATACGCAAAAAGGCACTAGTCAGTGGAACAATAGTAGTCTGCAATATTACCGCAGAATTTGGCAATTCACTTGCTGTCTGCTGTGAAGGTGAGTTCTGATCCCATATTATAGGATGGTTTATGTACTCGCCTCTGACATTAGATCACCAGTAACAAACTGTGAAATTTCCTCTGCCAGCTTTGTTTCTAAGATCTGGATTTTTTCTGGAGTTGGCGTGCCAGTTTGGTTTTTCAGCCATGTACGAAGAAACACGTGAAGACTTTGAGTGGGATTCCAATCTCCCCACATGATGGAAGTCAGATCACTTGTGGTTAGGTTATTCATAAATATGTTCAGCACTTCCTGAATGAGGCTACTGGGACCACTATTTGCAGAACCTAGATTCCTGTGTGAGTTTCCAGGTTTTTCCCTTTGTCACTAACCTTCAGGGCAACGAATCTGTAGGATGTTCTCAACACATCCTGCGAACTTATCCGCCGTGATTAGTGAATTTCCAAGTGTCATGGAAAAGTTGGACATAATCTTTGGTGTGTTGATTGATTACGTTATAAAAAGATGTTAAAGGGGAAATGCAATTACCGAGGAAAACACGGGATTCTTCTCCGCCTAATTAAGATGAGATTGATTTGAGACAAATGTACTGTCAACCTGCTGGGCAATTTGCTCCAAAGCAGGGTCTGGGGGTGCGTCCTTACAAGATGGAGCCGGAAGTGAGGCAGGACTTGGGGACTGACTTGGAGCTTGACTTGAAGGAAGTAGCTGCTGTGTGGTTGGTCTAGGGAGGGATGGACATTGCAAAAGTTGTGGTGGTAAAGATCCCATATTCAGATTGCCCATGTTTGCAGACACTTGCAAATTATTTGTCAGAGCTCTGACCAATGGGTTGTTGTCATATGTTACCAACCCTGATGGTTGGCTGAGGGAACCAAATGGCCCTTGGAGGTGGAACAGTTGTTGTGGAGGAAGGGGCAGCTGTGGTATCATACCACGCAGTGGGGGAAACCTGGGAACTGGGTTCACCTGAATAGAAGGCTGAGCTCGGGGTGCCTGAGGAAAGGTTAGAACATGGCGAAAGGAATGAAGGTTTATGTTGCCCTCCCACCTGAGGGTTAGGTGCTGGAGAATTAGAGATCTGGTATGTGAACATGTTCCCATCTGGTGTGATTACATGTCTCAATCTGGCTGATGTAAGAGGTTCGACAGGCTGAGCTAGACCGGGTGCAGCCCCCATATCTAAAAGATTAAGGTATGGTGCTACGACTGTGAGCAGGACTCCAAGTTGTTGAGATATATTTCCAAGTGCACGAGCTTGTTGAGTGACACGGTTTCTGAAACGCATTCAGTACGACAAAAGAAACACACTTCTTTCCACCTTTGATCGGGAATCTGTAGAGCGGATTCTTGTCTCATGGCTAAGCCAATAGTCTGCAGCATTGGCGCCAAAATTTGGGCTATGAGGCCAATTTCTTGAGAAAAGTTTCCTGTATTGTTCGTGAAATGTAGTGGAACCTTAGTAAGGAAAACCTATGCTCTCAACAATGGAAGTTGGTTGTCTCAGACCATTATGAAGAGAGTTCATATCAAACTGCGGTTGAGTGGATGCAGCATATTGAGTAAGCTGCTGGACTGAGTCTACAAGGTTTTTAATATGCTCCAAAGAGACCTAAGAAACTCAGTACATTGCCCCGCTTGCGCAAATTTCCAACCTGCCGTCCTCTTATTGTTGAGGATCCTGTGCCTAGGGTTGCCCTATTGCTCCCCGTTGTGCTTCCACTACCACTTGCAGTGTCACTGCTAGTTTCAGCAGTCGAAGGGGTAGCGCTAGTGGTACTTCTGTTTGCTTCTCTACTTGGTACCTCAGGGGGTGGTACTGCCGATGCAATTTGTGTTGGGCTTGCATTGCCTGTTGGAGCTGATGGGGCATCAGGCCTTCCAATAGACAAGCTCATTGCACCTCCAGGTTGGATGACAGCATGAGACGTTGAAGTAGCCTGCTGGGGCCCAAGTTGTTGCTCAACGAGACCAAAGTTGCTAACGAAATTCCTGTCAACCTGAAATACATCAGCAGATGATGCCGGGACGGTAATCTGGCCTACAAGTAGCTGTGGGGGCACTGCTAGTGGTGCTGTAGGCTGTCCCCATTTTTGTACCAAGTGAAGTGCATGGCCCTCACGGATATCTATGTGCTATTTATGAAAAATGGAGAAGATGTATCTATACTGTAAAATGCAACAGTGTTATCATCTTTCAGGACTTTTCCTTGGAAAATTAATCTTTGTGAGGCGAAACCAACATTGGTTATGCCTGCCAACTTTCTCTTGACATCAGCAATTGTATCCTACAAATTTGACTCAGAGAAAGAGGGGGGGGAAAGAAAAGAAAAGATAAGATAAGAAAGGAAGAGAAAAAAAAAAAAAAAAAAAAAAAAAAAATCACGCACCGAAGCCCTGACATGGACCACGTAGGTGTTGTTGTCAATCATCTTCGCCGAAATAGCAAACTCTGGGTCAGTTTCGACGCACGCCCGCACTCCCCCGCTTCCGCTTCCGCCTCCTCCTCCGCTTCCACCTCCTCCACATGCGTCGCTGCCGCACGAGTCGGGGGTCGCCGCGGGGGGCGACGGGCAGGGGCACGACGCCGTCCCCTGCGGCGGCGGTGGCGCTGGCGCGCACGCCAACGCAGGGAAGTCTGCCTCGCCTCCGGTGCCGCTTCTTGCCGCGCTGCCAAGTACCTCCATGCCCGTCGGTAGTCGTAGTCGCTGTGCCGAGGGTGCTGCTGCTGTTGCTATCGGAAGCAACTAGTGCTTGGTGTTGTTGGTGCTGGGTCGGCCGGGGAATTTGTTTGGATGTTGGTGTTCCGCGGTTGTGACACCTACCCCGCGGTATACTTGTGTTGCCTTTCCCTCTTTTTTTTTTGGATGTTTGATGTTGGTTTTTCAAAAGTAGGAAAAACCCAACGCCAAATTGCACGCCCGAACAACCTCCTTGATCATGTACTGTTTGGGAAAACATCAACATCAACTTGGTCCAGCACACCAGTCTGGTGTACTTGAACTAAAGCGTAGGAGTGTAGCTGAACAAGGGCGCCGGGGAGGCAACTTCCCCCCGGAAATGGTCTCTTCTCAACTCGTTGATTTATTTGGCGTGTCCGCAGCTGTTTCGGGTGGCTCTTCTTTCCAGAACTTCTTTGTCCACACTATGTTCCATTTGTTTCCTATATTAAGTTGAGTTTTGGTTGTAAAAACCCGAGAGTTGGGGTATACCCGTGCCGTCTCGGGAATACCACTTGAGTGGTTTCCACGGGATGGCCATAAATTCCTTTATTCTTGCGGCTCGTTGTTTATGATCGGCATCTTCATCGTACCCCTCAGCATCAGGGTCAGCAGAGCTAATAAGGAGATCACTATATGGGCTTGAAAGAGTATTCATACGTGGGTAATGCTTCTTCTGGAGAAGCTGGTTGCTGTTGCATTTTGCTTCTTCTCATTTGGGTATAGTGCTCCAAACAGAAAAACTTAGAGTCACTTTCAATTACTCTAATTCTTGTTATTGTTCCTGTGGATTGATAAAGGGGAAAGGCACCTCTCCAGAGGAAGAAGAGTATTGCAAACGGAACAACATAAACATAATCGATGATAAAAACTTGTAAAAGTGATTTCAGACTGGGGAAAAAAAGTGAAATACCAATTTTCGAAATTGATAGTGTCAGTTGAACCTAGCGGGTTTCCACAGGCTTTGCATGGCATTCCCTCTATATTAATTAGCAGGATATTAGATTTAAGTTTTTTCCCTTAGTGAGTGTAGTGCGGGAGAGGGGAGAGGGGAACACAAGCCAAACTGCACGGGGCTGAAAAAATTTTTCCACTCCTCTGCTGCTTCTGTAAGCTCACTTGCTAGAGTAGAGAGTGATAGTGTAGATTTTTCTGGTTGAGGTTGAGGTGGTTGTACACGGGTATTATCTATCATGGCAACAGCAGCTTGAGAAGCCTCTTTGGCTATACTTCCAGCTGGGGAATATTTAGGGAATTACAAGAGACTGTGCATTGTACTCACATATATTTAAGTTTTTCGGTTTTTGTGACTCTGATAATTGTGGCCTGTTCAGTCTAGGCGGAATAGGAGGTGGATTTTCCAGTGGAGATGCTTGTTGGGTTTTGGGTGGAATAGGAGGCGGATTTTCCGGTGGAGGTGCTTTTGTTGGGTTTCAGTTTGAAGGAAAATACAGGAACTACACACGAGGTATACGGCGAGTTTCAGGCTTTGAAGGTCGTTCTGGTACAGGGGCTTAAGATGGGGGTGAGGTTAAAAATAATCAAAAATACTCATACGGGGGACCTGTGGCTCACTCTCATTTTGGACTGCAGGATTAGTAACAAATATTAATAAAAAAAAAAAAAAAGGAGATGTGGTTGGCACTGACTATCACGCCACAGACACGAAGAAAGATGGAATACTGGAAAAAATACCTTCACTAGGTAGTGCGAACGGGTCAGCTTCAGAGTACTCCCCTAGCATTGGTCAACAAGTGGCTTGAGGGAATGTGCATACCAAGGAGCTTATAAAAGCATAGTGTGCAAGTGTAAGTGGTTGTGATAAATACAAATGTTGGAGTCTTGGACGAGTGAACTTCATGAGAACAGCACTTCGCATGAAACCACTCAGAGCAGCTGGCACACATCCTCTTCACATGCACATCAATGAGAATGAAGAACGAAGTTTGAGAGCATCGAAGTGCTCTCGGGAAGCTACCTTCTGGTCCGAAGGTGCAAAAACTTCACTGCAGGCAGCGCACGCGACCGCGGCGCAGCTCGGCTCAGTGGTCGAACTCGAAGACGTCAAACTACTTGCATTACTAGCGATAGTGTTTGCTGCAGCAGATGCCGCTGAAGATGCAACACTTACAGCAGCAGTAGCAGCCGTAGATGCGACAGAAACGGTGGCCGACAGTACCCTTGATGCAGTTCTAGCGAAGGTCTGCGAGAAAACAGATGCAGCCGGTGGGCCCTGGTCCGCCATCCCACGTGGAGTGGATCTTGCTTTTTACAACGCGTTGTGATTTTCGTTTATTGGACGTTTCAGTCAAAAACCCGCCACACAAACAAAAAACGAGAACTATCATCAAAATCAAACGAAATGCACTGGGTGCGCCCAGTGGATAAACTTGTTTTTTGTTGGTTGTTTTTATTTTTCATTCATTATGCCGTTTTTTGACTGAAACGTCCAATAGTTGACGAAATGTGACACAATTTGACATCTCTGAACGAGTGATTGGCACCATTCCCCGGCTCTGATGACCCCGAGAAGAATGCTTGAAGTTTTCGTAGGTTCACACCTTCAACTTACTTTCAAATTGGATCTTGAAGACGCACATGGCCGCGTCACCGAGTATGGAGCCGGCAACGACTACGACATCTGCGACAACAACTACGAGCCAAACAATGAGTACTGGATCTGTGGAGGAGCGCCTGAGGAGTGCCACGTTTTTGTCTGGATTTGCCTTATGCGAGTACCAAAATTCTGGGTCAGTCAATTGCCCACACAACAACTGGGGTGCTCCGGGTATTTGACACACCTTTTCCATTCGCCTGCCAATGACTGCTCCAAAGTAATCGGCTTTGAGTACCAAAAGACATTAACGGGCTCAAGCACCATCACTGGTCCAAATTCTGGCAAATCGTGTGACTTTTGGCATAACTACAAGTACTCCTTTTCAAATCTAAGTTCGCTGAATATCTTCGGCTAAACAGACGAGATATTGCCCTTCTCAAAACTGCTGGTGCTAATTCCCTCCGCTTTTCCATTGAGTGGAGCGAAGTTGAACCAGTAGAAGGAACAATCGACGAGTCTGCCATTGCACACTACCATGGTATCAAATGTTTTAATGCCCGATGGTTACATCGAATACAGAGGTAATTGACGCGCTGAATGAAGCCAACATCGTGCCCATGGTCACACTACTGCATTTTACAATTCCAACGTGGTTTTCTGCAAAAGGAGGCTTTGAACTTCCTCGAAACATCAACAAGTTTGTAGAATTTGCAGTGCGAGTCTTCCAGGAGTACCACTCTAAAGTACTTCCCCACTTCGGAGTAGACACACAGACACACCTAGAGAAAGAGACCAACAAAACCTGAAAACAGGTTAACTTATGGTGCACAATCAATGAACCAGGAGTCGTTGCCGCATTGGGATATGTTTTTGGTACCTGGCAAATTTAGGCAAGGAAATTAATTGAGTAATAGGAATGCACCCTCCAGCCAGGATAATGCAATTCGGCCTTGCGTACAAAGTACTTGACCATTTGCTTGCTGCTCATGCTCTAGCTTTCAAAACCCTGAAAGAATCACCGGGTACCCCTTTCCTCTTCCGCGGTTCCTTTGTTACCCAGTGAATTACCCTCAGGTGGAGCAAATGCCAAGATTGGTCTTGTTCACAATGCACTGAAATTTGAATCTACAATGGCTCACACTCCTGCCTCTTTTATTTGTTCGAAAATGACAGACCTTTTCCACAACCACGTATTCAATTTCTTAGAAAGTAATTATTACCTTCAACATATCCTGCAAATTCACTACACATAGATTCCGGAACTATTGATTTCTATGGCCTAAACTTTTACTCCAGAGTAAGTCTTCAAGATCAAAAATTCATCTAACAAACAAAAAAGGTGTTAATGTCAGCTTTTTCGCAGTTGCCAACTTGCAATCCTGGTGAAATTCAAACTCAACTTGGGTGGGCAACAAACCCAGACAGCTTTTACCGTGCCTTGAAGGAAGGCACAAAGTTGAACGTTCCTATCTATGTTACAGAGAACGGAATGCCGGCGGAAACTCCCAATACCATACCCCACCTTTGTGATGATGTTCAGGTAATCTCTCTGCCATGGGGCATCAGCGTTACCTGAACACTGCCAGGTATTCTTCCTGCGAGGCTATGTTGAGGCTATGAAACGTGCTATGAAAGAAGTAAGTTTAAAGGGAGATTCAATGCAATTACCACTCTTTAGGGTGTGGATGTGCGTGGATACTACTGGTGGACGCTGATGGACAACTTTGAGTGGTAAGTACTGAACTGGATTACTAGGTGTGCCACTCAAGGATTGACAGGTGCTATGGGTTCACTTCCAAATTTGGGGCTTTCCAAACAAACCCAGATAACACAGCTACACCAAGGAAAGTGGTTGCACTTTACAGAGACCTCTTAGGAAAATCCTAAAACACATAAAATTCTATGTTGTATGTCTGGAGAAAAAAACCAATGTCGTTTTTGCCAAATTCTCATTTTCCTCTCCCCAAAAATTAAATGGCTCAAACACAAAACGATTCACACCCAACAAGGAACTACATAGCCCTCCCAAATGGCATAGCCAAATCCCTCTGCCTCAGTACTGAGTGCCGCAATTGAGCAACACTTGGTACTAATGATTCCTTGCCGCCGGCATTGCTGCCATTGTCATCATCAACATCAACATTTGGGTAGTCAGTGTGTTGCTCGCCGTACCGGCCAAGTCCAACACATGGCCTTGTGCGGGAGTACATCTCGTTCTGTATGAGGTCACTTGCAAACATGGAGTCCAGGGCTGGGTCATTTGGGTTGAGTGTGTATGCAATGTAGGTGTCAACAAGCTGCTCCAGCTCGTCGAAGTTCATGGCTCCCCACCTGAGGAGAGCATTGTGGAACTCCGCGGGATCAAACTGAGGACCCAGGGCCTGCTCGGTGCTGTTACGGAGTCCTGATACGGACAGGCCTGGGAAAAAAAAGTTAGTGTAAACAGTGGGTGTTGTTCATTTGTGAAAATATATGCGATATCATTTAATAAAGGGAAAGAGATAATGGGTACCTCCAATCATATATGCAGTTGCTTGTCCAGGCATTTGGACGTATCTCTCACATTCATTCTCAGAGTAAGCTGGGCTGAATCCATCATTAATTAGCTCTGTTACACAGTCTGACCAAGACCAGTTATCATCTGGTGATATGTCTCCATGCATCCCGGGGTCAACAACAAGCCGGGCATTTCTTAGCATGCTGCCAGTGAAATAGCTAAGTTCATCAGTGGGGTCAGAGTACAGCCCTTTGGGTCCGCGGTCATCAGTTCCCATCACATACAGGTCACTTTCCACATACAGCGCCCATCCCTCATAGTATGAAGTTGTACCCATGGAATAAGGCCCTGCTATGGGGCAGTCAACTTCGGCTTCTATCTGGATAATATAAGCACTTGTATTAGTAAAATAGGTAAACAAAAACCTGCAATTGATTGCCATGACCAGGCATTGCCTCATGTCCCACTGTGGCCATTTGTAGGCGATCATAATAATACTGCACGGATGTGTTGTCTGGATTACACCATTGATATTGCCCTATGATATACAATGGAGAAACAATCCAGAAGTTTCTTTGGTGATCGTATGCCCCAGCGCTTGAAACAGTTTGGGGAGATCCAGTTACAAGAGGCTGAACGCGAACTCCAGCAAAGTATCCAAACTCTGGTATAAGCTGGTCTTCAATCTCACCCATCAATAGCCTAACATAGTTCAAAACCTCGGTGGTGTCATTGTTGCAGATGAACCACCGGGAATCATTGGGGTCTGTTAGTGCGAGAGATGCTTCCTCAAATGTAGTGATAGTTGGGTCTATTAATTGTATTGTTGCCAGCAGATCATCTTTATTCTGAGCAACTCTTTCCAGTCCGATATTGTAGATATTCTTGGCAGTCTCGACATATCCAAGGTGATAGTTTAGCCACGCTTGGTACACCTCAGGACCTTCAGGTACAGACCACAGTCCTGACTTTTCATCTGGCCTAATATCTGCACATGCTTGAAGGTATGTGCCAGTGTAATATGATAGAAAGTCTTCCGTAGCAGTGTTAAGCTGCTGCGCTAGTGATTTGCATTCATCTTGGTATGAAGCCTGCAGTGTTGGGCATATTGGAGCATAGTCAAGCCCTTCCAAAGCTGCCAAATAATATTGAGACTGAACATCCATTACGACCGTTCCATGAACCTTCTTTTCACTCACAGCCCGAACCATTGCCGCTCTCCACAGTGGTAGTTCAGTGTTCCAGGCTCTCATCCACTTCATTACAATATCAGAGTATCCGTCTTGCACAGTGTACAAATCAGTGTACTCAAGAAGAGACTGCACTGTGCGGTAAGCATCAAGAACTGGCTCATCGTACCACGAAGAGTCATCATAGAAATCAGCGAAAGTACTGAAGAAGTGCCCCGTTTCTACCAGCTCTAGCACGAGAGTGACCTCATTGTCAATGTACCTCAACCGCAGCTTCTCAGTGGTCTTTATAGAAGTGTCACTGAATGCATCCAAAAGGTCTTGTTTCAGATCCAACAACAACGCATAAGCTGCGTTATCCTCTAACGGCAAGGTAGTCTTTTTGTGGGTTTTTTTTTTTTTGTTAGAAAATCTTCTTTCAATTTATAAAGTGACACATAACGCAATTACAAGGTGTTGGGTCTCTATTCTACACATCAAATTAGAATAGAGACCCAACAAAATAACACCAAAAATCTCCAACAAAGGAAATTAGAGGAGGGAAGTTGCACCAGGTCCCAGTAGCACCCGTTTAGGAAACCCAAGTCGCCAGGCATGTCATAGAGGTAGTTACTAGAAAAGAAGTCGTTGTGCCACAGCCCGCACTCGTAGAACTCCATCGCCTTCTTCGCGATGTCCACAACGGTCTCGCTTGTGTATATGCACCCGTCGTCCGCGACGAACCCCGACGTGGAGCCGTCGCCGCCGTCGTCGTGGTTCTGGACCCACCCGACCGCGACAACCACCACGACCGCGGAAAGCACGACCGCGAGGAGGGCGGTTGTGGTCCACCCGGCCACGCAGCAGGCGCTGTTGTGGTTGTGGTTGTGCCCACCTTTGTTCTTGCCGTTGTGGTTGACGATCAGTCCTTGGCTCTCGGACGACATCTTTCTGGTTTTCTTGTGTGGTAGCAGCTCCCCTTTCCTTTGGTGTTTGGGCACGCACGCACAGCCGCGCTCGTAAGTACTTATCGGAAAAAGATCCAGATGACAATACCGCTCTTTTGGGAAGGAACTTCTGTCGGAAAAGATGGGTACCCCAAACAAAGGTGTTCGTGTGCACAAGAAATCTGCTATGAAAGTTCAAACCAAAGGGGTTTTAAAAAAGGTCGTCAAACAATGAGGTGCGGGGTGCAGTGTTCTGTGGGTTGTGGTTAGTTGTATGACATGGAGTTGAATTGCTGTAAACTTTGAGGAAACTGCGCAAGGAGGATGTGCACAGTTCCAAGTCCTTCAGGGCTTTGTTTGTGAAGATTAGTGATGACAGCTGGGTGACAGTAGGTGGTGTGTGTTTGGTGGTGCCGGCCTCCATTGCAGACACATTGGCTTCATGTGTGCTCCATATATGAGAGTGAATGGCTGATTTGTTGTTGTCTGTTGCGAACTGGGAGAGTGCCTGTGGTGGGAGAAACATTAGAGCACCACTAATGAGCATTGCCTGCTTTGCAGAAGGCCTTTTGGTATAGTCCCTTTCAAGGAGGTATGATGCCAGTGCAGATACTCCCAAGTTGGGCTCTCTGCTGGGTGATGGAACAGTAAAGGACCCCACTGACTTGGACTGCAGTAGGTTGAGGTCAATTTGGTTGGCTCTTAAGTATGGGTGTTGTCCACATATGGCCTCATATAGAACGCAGCCAATGGCCCAGACATCATTCCTTCCCAGAATGTATTTCTTGGAGCCTGAAGGCATCCACTGTGGGGTGTGACACTCTGGTGCCCGGTTAGCTGCGTTGCCTGAAAAGGATTCACCAGGGGGAAACACAAATTCCCCATTTGCGGAGTAGAGTGAAGTCCCAAAGTCGCAGAGTGCCCAAAACTGGCCAGCAACACCAGGCCGTTCCATTGCAAGTACATTGTCGAGTTTGATGTCACAATGGTACCAGCCTTTGGAATTGAGGTGCCCGCAGGCACACAACAAGCAAAAGGAAAGCTGCAGGAGTTGAGAATGGCTCAGCGGTTGTACATCCAAGGCTTGTTGGGCTCCGCACCTGTTGAATGTATGTGCTACTGCACGCTCTAGGGTGTATTTTCCAAGCTCCATAGTGATATAAGTGGTTCGGTTGAAAACTGGCACTTCCTCTGGGTAATAGGAGTGTGAAGCATCAACATAATGCAGGTTGTCATCCACGAGAACATAGTTGTGCTTGCCTTGAATGAGGCTCAACTTTGTATCAGCTCGGAAGACGCTGAAGATGTTGCAGAAGCACCAGTGCGGGTATATGAGGCCAACCTCAGCCTCCCTGTCAAAGAACGCCTTTTGCTGCTTGGACTGTATCCCAGCAGAATAATTGAGCATCATTTTGAGAGCCACCCTTCTCCCCGGCTCCACTGGTTGTGGTGTCAGTGTCATTGCAGTACTGGTGACTTGTGGCAGTACAGTTACACTGTTTACACACCCACTTTGTCCACCTCCATGGAATATTGCTGAGCTGAGGTCCAGCATATTGAGGTCGGCAAGTGCCAATTCCCCACCACGGAACCGGCAGAAATCGCCCTTCAATTTCTTGCCTGTGACAACAAGCAATTTTCTCTCCGTTTCGCGCAATTTTTTCTTTGTTATCTCCAATTCTTCTCTTTCTTTTATACAGTGTTAGAACGTGAGAAATCAAGGTATCAGTAATACCATTAGTACCGGTGAAACAGTGGCCATTCGTTGTGGGTGATGCAGTAGCTATGTGTTTTATGTTAAATGTAGAAAACAGGAAGTATCCTTATACTCCGAATTTCATCCACTTTCTTGTTAACTGTGGATAAGGACAGGAGCACATCTTCAAGTTTGGCCATCACGTTTTGCATGTTGGATTTCACGTCATAACGGAATTCCTTCTCTTCAACAAGAGCCTTCACTGCCTCCACAGTAGACATATACGGCGGCCAGGCAGGGACTGGCTCAGGTGTTGAGGACCTTGTTTGAGAAAAAAAAAAAAAGAAGAGGAAGAGGAAAAACATAAACGGAACAGAACTGCAGAACTGCCGAGTAAAACTAAAAGACATACATGGAAGTGACAGGTGCAACGGCAATGTCGTCTGGCATTGTGGAGAGGGGAGTAAAAATGGGATCAATCTCTCGCGAAGTTCGTTTCACTCGTAACACTTCTACCTAGGGGAAAATGAGTTCACATAGAAAAGTGACAGTACCTCATAAACAAGGTTGGCATTGGGAGGAATTTTGCCCTTTCCTGCCTTTCCTATCCACCATAAGAGTGCAATGCAAAGGAGCTTAACGTACCGAGGGCAAGAGAGGAGGGCATCACTAAAACTCGTTTCGTTCCTCGTTTTACGTCAATCAGTCCTTCATTCCACCCAGGGAGGTTCTTTGAGGATAGCTGAGATCAAAGTTTCTTTGTTGTGGAATACTGTGTCACTGCCAAGGTCCACCTTATAGACTGTGTCCTGGTCTGTGTTTGTCTCAACAAGTTCACCAAGTCTACCGTCGGGATTCAGTATCCACCCAGTGTATTTTATGCCAAGTAAGTCCCCTGTTTTAAGGCCCTGGTGTGATGAGCTCACTGCCATTTTGGAAGGATAAGTACCTTGCCTTTTCCGGGGAGAAAGTCAGAAGAGACAAGAAACTGGGATCCTGCCACTAAAAACTTGGAAATGCAGAGATAGATGAAAAACCTAAATGAAATAATTGAAGAAAACTAAAAAAAATACAAAAAAAAAGCCCCTACTGTCTTGCATCATCAGCACTTTTAAAAGCTATTGACCATGTTGTCGAGTGATCAGTGAAGGTGGCAGTACCGTTTTCTTGTGGCTTTTGGTGTATTACATAATTTCCAAGTAGGTCACTTTTTTGGATTTACCTGCCACTGTAAATTCATTGTGACATCCAGTTTGACCAGTGGGTCTTTGGGGTCCTTATACAAGTTAAGTTGAACAGCAGTTGGAGTATTTGCCACAAGTGCCAAGCCCATGGCTCCAACATTTTGGTTGGAATTTCCCTCACTTAAAAATGAAGTTGAATAAAACAAGGTGAGGTGAAAAAAAGAAGAGGCAGCAAAGGGGTTACACACTATTTTGTTGCAGTTACTTGATAGAAAATCAATAAAACAGGCAAAGGGGCAGGCGAAGCAGCAGTGCTTGCTGTCACCGTGGGTTTATATGTAGCCGGGCTGGCGGGAATTCCGAACATTGTGGGCGAGCAGGTTTGCTGTGCTGGTCGTTTCAGCGGGACGTACTTGAAGCTGGACATAGATTCTACTGCCGAAGTCGGTTCGTCGGGTTGAAATATGTCACGAAGTGACATACTTCCCCTACACTGACATAAGAAAGACGGGCGTTGAGTTGACAGTCATCTTGGAAAACGGTTCTCAATTTGCTTACGAGGTGTCAAGAAGGAAAAAGTCCTCAAAGTCCGACATGCCACCCCCTTTGAATTGTTTTTACCGTTACACCAACCCTTTTCCGAAACCGATCAAATTCCAATGTGGCTGGAAAGAAAAAACACCAGACCGGTGATCCTGAGCGACAAAAGGACAGCGTTCCGGTCTGTTGATTAATTATTTTATTCAGCCACGTTTTCCTTTTCAATCTAATGTCCACCGAAGAGACAAGAGCCCCACCCCACGTTGCCAGCATCAACCACATCCACCAACTGAACCACGCAGTGCACGTGTCACACGTTGTGTGGGTGCACGTGGTGCCCGTGTGGCTGAGGTACCACCCCACGTACGAGTCTTCGGCGTCGTGGCTCGTTGGGGTTGGGGAGGCCCTGTGGCCCCTCGTGGCCCTCGCCTGCCGCGCCGTCGTGGGGCTGCGGACGAGGGTGCCCAAGCACAGCAGCAGGCTGGAGATGGCGGCGGCGGCCGGCGCCAAGTCGTGCGTCAGGTGGTTTCTGAGGAACAGGCAACGGTCGGGCCCCGCCACCAGCAATTGGCGTAGCGGTCCCGGGGGAGGAGACGAAAAAGATCTGGCCACGGCGGTTATGGGACTCTGCGCTGGCGGGCACCTCGAGTTGGCCAAAGCACTTGTCGGCGATGGCAAACTACGAGAAGATGAAAGGGGAAGTGGAAGCTCGAGGTGGTGGAGGGACGAGTGCGGGCTGGTGTGGCCCGACGACGACAGCGACATTGTGGAGCTCATCAAGAGCCGCACGGGTGGGACTTCGCTGCTGTACAGGGTGTTCCAGGGAGGCCACATCGAGATGGCCAAGTGGGTGGTGGAGAGGTTCCGGATCACCGAATTGTGGGAGGCCGTGGAGCCGCTGCTGGGCGCATTGTCACACGGGAACCTGGGCGTTGCACAGTGGTTGTACGATGAGTTTCCG
>JAHLWZ010001130.1:0-17398 GCA_020536535.1 Pelomyxa schiedti | reverse complement strand
GATGGCGTGCTTACCCTGCGTCGTAATCACTCATCTCCCACGAGGCTTTTTTTTTTTTTTTTTTTTTTTGTGTTCCCCCAGGTTCTTTCCAGAGACACTTGGAGATGTCTCTGAGTGAAAAAGGAAGAGGCACTTCCATTTTCATACCTTGGTTCTGTTGTCTTGCCAGTCCGAGATCCATCAAGGTGTTTGAACTGTTTGAAATGCGATTAAGCCGAAATCTGTGAACGCAAAAAACTCAAAGCAAACGGGTGCACAACAAACACGCGAGGGGAAGGTCGACCGGGGCCGGCGAGGCGGATCCCCGGTCCCGTCGGCGCCCGTGCGCATCGTGCTCCAATCCAACGGCGCCACGTCGTTCCCGGCCGAGTCGGACGTCGAGCCCCGGCGCAACCGCGTCCTCAGCATTTCCGTGTACGGCAACCTCATCAGCAGCATCCCGCCCTACATTTCGACTTTGCCGGCTCTGACCGAGCTCGACGTGAGCCACAACCGGATGGAGCATTTCCCCTCCGAGACGGTGGCTTCCCTCGCGGCGACCCTGAGGCACCTGGTGATCTCGGGCAACTCCATACGAGATCTCCCCCGCGAGACTCTTGCCTCACTTGGCAACCTGATGACGCTTAAAGCCGCCCTGAACCCGCTTGGGGACAGTGGATTCCCTGCTCATGCATTTGGCCTCCCTTCCATAATTACCCTGGACCTTGCGCGGGCGGGCCTGAGGGGCGAATGTGGCGTGATTGACTTGCACCGCCCTGTTGCGAATCCGACTGTCAGTCCTCAGACCCCAGAGTCGACTGGCACTGCTGCGAAATCCAGTGAAGTGGGCGAAAAGGCGGTTGCGTTACCTACCAGCCAACCTGGCTCCCCTAAAACATCCAGAAGTGGAACTTGTCATATAAATTATCTCATTCTGGACCATAATAAGCTGAGGGCCCTCCCACCCAATATCGGCAAGATCCATGAACTCCGCACACTGAATGCTTCCTTCAATCGCCTGACTTCAATTCCTGATAGTTTATGTTCACTATGTAAATTAGACACACTGATTTTGTCAGATAATCGTCTCACATCTCGTAAGCCTGTTTCTTTGAGAATAATCTTTAAGCTTGCTCATCTTCTTAACAAGTTCCTGATGAACTGCCGCATCTACCTTTCCTTGCAACACTTGATATTTCCAACAACCCAATATCCGCTTTCCCTTCAAGCTGGTTTGTCACTCGCAATGGGGAATTCCGCAAAAACACATGGGTTTCCCTTCTTGAATTAGGTGCACATGACATGTTGCTTGAGCACCTACCAGATGATTTTTTTGCTCATTTTCCCTGTATTTCAATATGCAACCTATCCCGAAACAATCTTGGAAATCTTCCAGATCTTACGCCCGCCACAACGTTGGCTTGTCTGTATATTGTGCGTCCAAACCTCAGAAACTTTTTTCCTTGAAATTAACCACCAATTCCAGAGTAACAACCAGTTGACTACGTTACCAGAGTCTTTGTCTTCTATGGTGAGGCTTGAGCAACTTGACATTTCCTGCAACTGTATAGCACATTGTCCATCACTAACAGGTTGATTACAGTTCTTTTAACCGTTCCGGAACTAAAAACAAGTAATAGCGCTGGCACGGCTCAGTAATTTCACGGCTGGATACAATCCATTTTTGGAGACACCTGAATTACCTCCAAGTCTAATAGAACTGAATCTTTCTGGATGTGTATTAAGAGAGCAACCTGTTGGAACTTTTTCCTCACTGAAGAAACTGTATTTATGTATGTCCAAGACGTTTACCCAATTTCAATCGGTTTTTATTTTGTATGATTTAGGTTTTTGTATTACTTTCACATGTAACGAATTAACTCTATTCCAGCCTTGAATGAATTTACAAGCATATCCGAGAATTTAGTATGCTCCCCACAGCTGGGAACTTTAGATGTGGCCCTCAATAAACTTGAGGTTCTCCCTGAAACGTGTGCAGGTCCTCTTCCATTGTTAGTACTCAATCATAACCCAAATTAGATTACATAATTGCTAATCGGAATAGTGATGCCATTCAAAAAACTCTTCCTGTTCACAACTCTGTGTCACCTTGTGTAAACATGTGTGTTGGCATTGCTGATACACTGGGCCGCAGACTATCCATGGTAATGTGCGATTTCATCCACCACCAATTTATTTTTTAAGGAAGATGTTATCTGCTTTGAGGGTCAAATTACCTCTGGGGCCGACTTCATTGGCCTCTTTGATGGACACGGAGGTAAAGAAGTGGCAGATTTTGTTTCAGCAACACTACCAGGTACGTTCTATCGAAAATTGCAACTTCAACCATCTTAAAAAAACTAGGCTATTTCATAGGTGTTTTGCGAGACAATGAAGAAGAAGTCTGCAAAACTGCTTATCAACAAACTCAGGTGAAATGTAGGGAATATCTAGGGGAAGATGCAGAGCAGAAGGTAGTTATCCAAGTATACATTTAATGCACATTCTTATGTTAGTTTAATCCTCCAAGTTATATCTTTAACTTCCTTGGGGTTAACAACAGCAAGTTGGAACAACTGCACTCGTTGCACTTGTATGGGGGGATCACATTTTCATGTCTAACGCAGGTGATTCTCGAGCAATTCTGTGGCGTAAAGATCATGCTATACGACTCTCCAGGGATCATAAACCAACTGACGCTGATGAATATAAACGAATAAGAGATCTAGGGGGTAAACAGAGCATTACCACAACATAGTTTCTCAAGATTCTCCAAGGTTTTGTAACCGAGATTGGCCGAATCAACGGAATTATTGCCGTCTCTAGGTCTTTTGGTGACTTCTTTGTGCAACCTCTTCTGAATCCAGAGCCTTACATCAGCAACACCAAATTAACTGATGACGATAGATTTTTACTTCTTGCGTGTGACGGGGTCTGGGATGTCCTAACTGATGACAAGGCAGGGGAAATTGTCAATCTTGCACTTGACGCATATGGAGATGACCCCGAGGCAGCTGCTTATGTTCTACGTGATGCCGCGTACCTCAATGGCAGCACAGATAATATCAGTGTAGCCGTGTGCCTTTTAAAGACGGGTGGTACAGCAAAAGAGCTAGCGGACAAGCCAAAAACTCACAGACACAAGCATTCCAAACGCAATCCACCGCGGGACCCCCAGTGCCAAGCAGGGCTACTAGCGGCCCTACGGCATGCACAATCAGCCTCAAAACTAAAGCCGCAGGCACCCAAGTCCTCCACCAAAAAGCACTCCGCCGCGTCCAGTGCCTCCACAACAACAACAACAACAGCAGCAGCAACAACACATCACAGCGTAACCGAGCACACAAGCAGCCCAAAGAAGGACCACACAGTGCGCTCCAGGCGGCACTCCAGGGCCTGTGTTGAAACCACCGGAACAGCCCATTCTCGGTCGATAAGCACGATGCCTTCAAGCCTCACATCGACCGTACCGCCGGTGGAGTCAGAGGCCCCGCCCCCACAGACGCAGGCACCAACGCCAACATCGCTAAGGTCGAGCGACCACGCGCACTCAACCAAAAGGTCTTCCCGCAGCACGTTGGGAACGCCGCCAACTACAACACCACCACCACCACCACCCAGCGCAGACACATCACCCCCGCCGTCAGTAAAGTCACCCACCCACAAACCACATAAAGACAGCCGAGGAGAGGACAAGTCTCTCTCCTCCATGTGATAAACAGTTGCCCCTTCTACAACACCCTACGTTGTAGTAAGTGGCAAGCTGAGGGAGACTAAAAAAAACTGTTAAAAATTTCCCTTGGCCCTTGTTTTTCCTTCGTCGTCGACAAGCAATCGTCGCACTGTCAATCTCTAGAGAGAATGAGCACATCAACTCAAACAGCTACCCGAGTGGCGTTTGTTTCGCAGGGGCCGGTGCTGTTCACGTGCCCACACGGTCACGCAGTGTACAGGCACACGGACCAGCACACAGGCAAAGGGCGGCGCGAGCTTCATCGCAGGGAGGCATTCACTTCCCTGTTGGCTGCAACAATGGCATCTAGAACAAATGGCAGCCTCATTGCATGGCGTGGTGAGAGGCTTTTGTTCCATTTCATCTTGGTTTTTTTTTTAAATTGTATTTATTTATTATCTTACATGAAGTTAACATAGTGAAGGAACTGCAAGTAGTGAGAGTAGGGATGGTGGACGTGATGGAGGGACATTGGGTGGGGAGAATGTTCCAATGGTTTATGCCACCTCTTCTTTGTGTCATGGGCAGAGCCGGGGCTCTGCTGTGGTGTCTGAGCTTGACCTTGATGCTAACTTCTTGAGGCCGTGTCAGTACACAATGTCACCATGGCACTTGGCGCTCCTTGAATTCCGCAGAACGTGGGTACAGCTTGGTGTGCCAATGCTGCATGTTGATATTCATGGGAAGGTATCTTGCTGGTTTGATGTCTTTCATGTAATCCCTCTCTTAGTGCGCCACAGGTAGACAGACGCTCTGACCTCGATATTGATATCGGCATCAAGCCTATTCAAGTTCTGTGGCAAAATAATTCTGGACCGCACAACAGTGACTTCTGCAGGAGGATGAAGATGTCACTGTACCGAGGTCTAACTGGTGCTGTCAAAGGAATAAAAGGAAAGAGCCAAGCCCCAACAGCAGCGGCTGATCCATTATTGAGTTGGGGTGTGGAAATGGAGCCGGCACTAGATGGATATTGGGGAACTGGTGACTCCATGCCGACCACAATTATTCACCAATCCGCAACCCTTGGCATTCCATCAGTAATGCTCGAATTCCCTTACAGTGTGCGAAAGGCCCTGTGCAGCCCAGACCACTCTCATGCACTAGAAGGCATCTGTCAATCCATAATGGAAACATACAAGGAAGTAGTTGTGCCAGCTGGAGTCACATCACAAGCTCAAGCATCCAGTACCATGGCACGACCTGAGGTGAACAACTTGCTGACAAGTGATGCTCTCCATCTCCTTGACATCATCACAGGCACACCTTCTCACAACATACCACTCTCTGAGTTCCAGGAACCAGAGTTGCCAGATGATTCTCTCTGATGCAACACCTATTCTATCATGGCTTATTTATCCATTTACTCAACGTGTGCTGCCACATTGGTTTTGTGAGTGAATTGGCATTTGCATATGAATGTGAACCGTCGAACAATTTGAGGTGTCAGGGATCTCACACTCGAAAATGATGGGATTACCCCTTCGGGTAACAGATCACTTCAAATTGTTTTTCCAACGAAAGGGTAGATGGAGGACGCACCGGATCCGGGAACTAATGCCTGGGTTGTTTGGGCATCTAAGATCTTGTGGAGTGTGGCACTGGCACCACACACGTGCCTCATTCCCTGGAGCTCACTGGACGAAGACTTGTTACAAACCAAAGAAGATGAGAAGAACCTTGATACACTCTTACAGATAGCAGAAGCCTTTTTTCCGTGCTGTAACTTTTTTTTCCCCATACAGCTCTTTTATTAAGAGTTTTTTTTTTTTGAAAAACCTAGTTACATGTGTAACAGTTGTACTAACTTCTGTAGATTGGTTGCCTTGGCCGCAAAAAAATTAATAGCAGTTGCTGATGGGAGTGCAGAACTAGCGTTAGGTTTTTGTGCTACCTCTGGTAGCCGACGGGTGACAGAGTGGCTTCTTACCCATTTCCCGGAAGATACGACGTCAATTGTAAAACATTCACGCGGTTTCATGATTATGCACTTCTCATGCATGAATGGTTGGATGGACAACGTCAAGTGGGCTGCATCCAAGTTCCCAGTCTCATGTGATGAATTGGCTGATACCTTCGTTTATTCCTGCCAGGAAGGACAGCTGGAGGTGTGCAAGTTTCTTGTGGAAAAATATGGGTTTACAGCAGATCATGTCCTCCGGGGCAACCGCCCGCCTGTAGAGACGATCCTTATGTATGGTCACTTGGATATGTTTCAGTGGCTAGTATCTACTTATGGGCTGACACGAGACAACTCTGAAATCAGCAAACATTTTGGATCTCTTCTCAGGCAGGTTCTTGGGCACGGGAACCCTGAATTTGCTGAGTGGTTCTTCACCCAGTTTGCAGTTGATCAAACTGACATTTTGGAGAACAAGATGGAGATTAATTACCGCCTTATGGCTGCTGGAAGTGTCGAAATGGTCAAGTGGTTTACAGCCAAGTTTGAGTTTACCTGGATACCGCATCAGTATGTCATGGAAATTGCCGAGACAAGTCATCTCGATTTTGTGGAGTGGCTCTGTGATACTTTTCCGAGTACCAGCAAGTATATCTTGAACCCAGCATGCAAGCAAGGGCATATTGATTCCGTCAAGTTTATATGTGAAAAAATCTCTTTGGATGCATCAACTGTTTGGCCTTCCTTACTGGTCAGCCTGAAAGAAGGTTTCTTGGGAATTGCCAAATATCTGGAGACAAAATATGGTCCCTTTGACCCAACGTACCCAGGACTACCAGATACCCTTCAATGTATTTGCAGCTCGGGAAATATTGACACACTCAAGTGGGTAACCACAAAGTATCCCCTAGTCATGCGGGTAGAACCAAGTGTGCTCTTGCCCCACGTTGCTAAACCAGCCCAAAAGAATCCAATTCCTTTCCTTCAGTGGCTTTTTGAGGACCGCAATCTCGCTGTATCTAGCCTTCATTATGCTCAAAACGAAGTATTTCGCACATTTTGTGTGCAAGGGTACCTGGATGTACTGAAATGGTTCCTTGCCAAGGGCTACATTACTGCATGTGATTTACAACTCACTGCTGACGATTCTGAGAACGGCCCATGCACACCTCTAGAAATATACACCATCAACGGAAACATGGCAGTTGTCAAGTGGATATCTGTCAACTATCCCGAAATTGCCCAATCGCAAGCTGTGGCGTGCATCCGCCGAGCCTGCGCCGCCGACCACACATCCATAGCTAGGTTTTTACTGAGCCGGTACTCTCCTACTGTCCAGGAATTATGCCGGCACCCACCTTGCATAATGGAGCTGACTGAACACCCATTCATACTTCAACTACTCAGGCGCCTCGTTGTTGCCCACACCCACGACTGGTGGGACTTAACTTAAATTCTTGTTTGTAAATGGGGGAAAAAAACGGTGCACAACATAGTTAGCAACTTTCACAAGAGACCAGACCGTCGTTATTACGAAAAGTAATAACTTTGACCTGCATTTCACTGAAAAAGGAGAAAGCGAAAATTTTCGGGTGGTTTTGGTTTGAAACGATGTTCAGATTTTTTATGTTCGGCCTCCATGTCCCACGGTAAATAGTGACTTGTTCGTAAGTTACTTTATAAACGTTTATTATATAGTACATAGTAAATAAACACAACAAAAAACCTAAAAGACAAACAACAGACAAAACAAACAAACATGCAAGCTATTAAATGCGTTGTTGTTGGCGACGGAGCAGTTGGCAAGACTTGCTTGCTGATCAGTTACACGTCTGACGCGTTCCCAACCGACTACATCCCGACCGTTTTCGACAACTACAGCACGAACGTGATGGTTGACGGTCGGCCCATCAACTTGGGATTGTGGGACACTGCCGGGCAGGAGGATTATGATCGCCTTGTATGTGGAGAATTAGCTCTTTCACAACATACGTGCAACTAATAAAATGCGCGCATCGCTTATTTAATATTTCCTCGACTGTAGCACAGCTGCTAATAAATCACACAGAGACCACTTTCATACCCTTGCACTGATGTGTTCATCGTTGCATTCTCAGTGATCAGCCCGCCCTCATACGAGAACGTTGGCAGCAAATGGTTCCCTGAGATATCGCACCACTGCCCCAGGACACCGATCGTGCTTGTGGGAACCAAGACAGACCTCAGGGATGATAGGGAAGCCAGGGAAAGGGCCCACATCAAAGCCACACCCATCACGTATGAACAAGGAGTGGCAAGAGCAAAGGAAATTAATGCAACGAAGTATCTGGAGTGCTCTGCATTGACACAGAAGGGGCTCAAGGAGGTGTTTGATACGGCCATCAGGTGTGTGATCACGCCACCAGTCAACGTCAAGAAGAACATCAAGAAACACAAGGGGGGTTGCAACCTCCTCTAACATCACTGTGGCCACACAAACAACCCTTTTCAATTTTGTGTAAGAATTAACACTATTGTGTATTACAAAGTCCCACAATTCACACTCAGCCAACAAATATTCAGTTCAAGTACTAATTCTTGGCCTGGAAATTTCGCCGGTGCATACAAAAAATAGAAATTAGCTACGGTGCTGCTTGTGCCTTTCACCCCTCAAATCAATCGCGGGTTCGATTCCCGCCGTCCCCATACCCCACAGGGGGCGTCGCATAGTGGTTATTGCGTAAAGCTAGTAACTTTACTTCGAATTTGGTGCTCTGTTGTCTGGGTATCCAGGTGGCGGGGTGCCGCGAGGGGCAGGGCACAACAATATTCTTCGAAACTTACACATTCTGATATAACATTGATGCACTGCAGTGCGACCACCGGCGTATTCCAATTTTTTTCCATCCTCCTGTGGGGTCCCACCCAACCCAGTGACCAATCACAGTCGAGGTCACCCCAACCTGGAACTGGTTGACTCAGGCCTCTGATCTCCCATCACACACACAATAGCACTGACGTCGCCATCACTACAAGCACGAATCACACCCAACCCAGTGACCAACCACATCCAGTACTTCTCGGAGCTGAGTAGGTTATTCTGAGGAGCTCCAAAGGGTAAGGATCAGTTATCTTGGTTCTCTTAATTCTCGTTATCGTCTGTGTTGTGTGTGATTCGTGCTTGTAGTGATGGCGACGTCAGTGCTATTGTGTGTGTGATGGGAGATCAGAGGCCTGAGTCAACCAGTTCCAGGTTGGGGTGACCTCGACTGTGATTGGTCACTGGGTTGGGTGGGACCCCACAGGAGGATGGAAAAAAATTGGAATACGCCGGTGGTCGCACTGCAGTGCATCAATGTTATATCAGAATGTGTAAGTTTCGAAGAATATTGTTGTGCCCTGCCCCTCGCGGCACCCCGCCACCTGGATACCCAGACAACAGAGCACCAAATTCGAAGTAAAGTTACTAGCTTTACGCAATAACCACTATGCGACGCCCCCTGTGGGGTATGGGGACGGCGGGAATCGAACCCGCGATTGATTTGAGGGGTGAAAGGCACAAGCAGCACCGTAGCTAATTTCTATTTTTTGTATGCACCGGCGAAATTTCCAGGCCAAGAATTAGTACTTGAACTGAATATTTGTTGGCTGAGTGTGAATTGTGGGACTTTGTAATACACAATAGTGTTAATTCTTACACAAAATTGAAAAGGGTTGTTTGTGTGGCCACAGTGATGTTAGAGGAGGTTGCAACCCCCCTTGTGTTTCTTGATGTTCTTCTTGACGTTGACTGGTGGCGTGATCACACACCTGATGGCCGTATCAAACACCTCCTTGAGCCCCTTCTGTGTCAATGCAGAGCACTCCAGATACTTCGTTGCATTAATTTCCTTTGCTCTTGCCACTCCTTGTTCATACGTGATGGGTGTGGCTTTGATGTGGGCCCTTTCCCTGGCTTCCCTATCATCCCTGAGGTCTGTCTTGGTTCCCACAAGCACGATCGGTGTCCTGGGGCAGTGGTGCGATATCTCAGGGAACCATTTGCTGCCAACGTTCTCGTATGAGGGCGGGCTGATCACTGAGAATGCAACGATGAACACATCAGTGCAAGGGTATGAAAGTGGTCTCTGTGTGATTTATTAGCAGCTGTGCTACAGTCGAGGAAATATTAAATAAGCGATGCGCGCATTTTATTAGTTGCACGTATGTTGTGAAAGAGCTAATTCTCCACATACAAGGCGATCATAATCCTCCTGCCCGGCAGTGTCCCACAATCCCAAGTTGATGGGCCGACCGTCAACCATCACGTTCGTGCTGTAGTTGTCGAAAACGGTCGGGATGTAGTCGGTTGGGAACGCGTCAGACGTGTAACTGATCAGCAAGCAAGTCTTGCCAACTGCTCCGTCGCCAACAACAACGCATTTAATAGCTTGCATGTTTGTTTGTTTTGTCTGTTGTTTGTCTTTTAGGTTTTTTGTTGTGTTTATTTACTATGTACTATATAATAAACGTTTATAAAGTAACTTACGAACAAGTCACTATTTACCGTGGGACATGGAGGCCGAACATAAAAAATCTGAACATCGTTTCAAACCAAAACCACCCGAAAATTTTCGCTTTCTCCTTTTTCAGTGAAATGCAGGTCAAAGTTATTACTTTTCGTAATAACGACGGTCTGGTCTCTTGTGAAAGTTGCTAACTATGTTGTGCACCGTTTTTTTCCCCCATTTACAAACAAGAATTTAAGTTAAGTCCCACCAGTCGTGGGTGTGGGCAACAACGAGGCGCCTGAGTAGTTGAAGTATGAATGGGTGTTCAGTCAGCTCCATTATGCAAGGTGGGTGCCGGCATAATTCCTGGACAGTAGGAGAGTACCGGCTCAGTAAAAACCTAGCTATGGATGTGTGGTCGGCGGCGCAGGCTCGGCGGATGCACGCCACAGCTTGCGATTGGGCAATTTCGGGATAGTTGACAGATATCCACTTGACAACTGCCATGTTTCCGTTGATGGTGTATATTTCTAGAGGTGTGCATGGGCCGTTCTCAGAATCGTCAGCAGTGAGTTGTAAATCACATGCAGTAATGTAGCCCTTGGCAAGGAACCATTTCAGTACATCCAGGTACCCTTGCACACAAAATGTGCGAAATACTTCGTTTTGAGCATAATGAAGGCTAGATACAGCGAGATTGCGGTCCTCAAAAAGCCACTGAAGGAAAGGAATTGGATTCTTTTGGGCTGGTTTAGCAACGTGGGGCAAGAGCACACTTGGTTCTACCCGCATGACTAGGGGATACTTTGTGGTTACCCACTTGAGTGTGTCAATATTTCCCGAGCTGCAAATACATTGAAGGGTATCTGGTAGTCCTGGGTACGTTGGGTCAAAGGGACCATATTTTGTCTCCAGATATTTGGCAATTCCCAAGAAACCTTCTTTCAGGCTGACCAGTAAGGAAGGCCAAACAGTTGATGCATCCAAAGAGATTTTTTCACATATAAACTTGACGGAATCAATATGCCCTTGCTTGCATGCTGGGTTCAAGATATACTTGCTGGTACTCGGAAAAGTATCACAGAGCCACTCCACAAAATCGAGATGACTTGTCTCGGCAATTTCCATGACATACTGATGCGGTATCCAGGTAAACTCAAACTTGGCTGTAAACCACTTGACCATTTCGACACTTCCAGCAGCCATAAGGCGGTAATTAATCTCCATCTTGTTCTCCAAAATGTCAGTTTGATCAACTGCAAACTGGGTGAAGAACCACTCAGCAAATTCAGGGTTCCCGTGCCCAAGAACCTGCCTGAGAAGAGATCCAAAATGTTTGCTGATTTCAGAGTTGTCTCGTGTCAGCCCATAAGTAGATACTAGCCACTGAAACATATCCAAGTGACCATACATAAGGATCGTCTCTACAGGCGGGCGGTTGCCCCGGAGGACATGATCTGCTGTAAACCCATATTTTTCCACAAGAAACTTGCACACCTCCAGCTGTCCTTCCTGGCAGGAATAAACGAAGGTATCAGCCAATTCATCACATGAGACTGGGAACTTGGATGCAGCCCACTTGACGTTGTCCATCCAACCATTCATGCATGAGAAGTGCATAATCATGAAACCGCGTGAATGTTTTACAATTGACGTCGTATCTTCCGGGAAATGGGTAAGAAGCCACTCTGTCACCCGTCGGCTACCAGAGGTAGCACAAAAACCTAACGCTAGTTCTGCACTCCCATCAGCAACTGCTATTAATTTTTTTGCGGCCAAGGCAACCAATCTACAGAAGTTAGTACAACTGTTACACATGTAACTAGGTTTTTCAAAAAAAAAAAACTCTTAATAAAAGAGCTGTATGGGGAAAAAAAAGTTACAGCACGGAAAAAAGGCTTCTGCTATCTGTAAGAGTGTATCAAGGTTCTTCTCATCTTCTTTGGTTTGTAACAAGTCTTCGTCCAGTGAGCTCCAGGGAATGAGGCACGTGTGTGGTGCCAGTGCCACACTCCACAAGATCTTAGATGCCCAAACAACCCAGGCATTAGTTCCCGGATCCGGTGCGTCCTCCATCTACCCTTTCGTTGGAAAAACAATTTGAAGTGATCTGTTACCCGAAGGGGTAATCCCATCATTTTCGAGTGTGAGATCCCTGACACCTCAAATTGTTCGACGGTTCACATTCATATGCAAATGCCAATTCACTCACAAAACCAATGTGGCAGCACACGTTGAGTAAATGGATAAATAAGCCATGATAGAATAGGTGTTGCATCAGAGAGAATCATCTGGCAACTCTGGTTCCTGGAACTCAGAGAGTGGTATGTTGTGAGAAGGTGTGCCTGTGATGATGTCAAGGAGATGGAGAGCATCACTTGTCAGCAAGTTGTTCACCTCAGGTCGTGCCATGGTACTGGATGCTTGAGCTTGTGATGTGACTCCAGCTGGCACAACTACTTCCTTGTATGTTTCCATTATGGATTGACAGATGCCTTCTAGTGCATGAGAGTGGTCTGGGCTGCACAGGGCCTTTCGCACACTGTAAGGGAATTCGAGCATTACTGATGGAATGCCAAGGGTTGCGGATTGGTGAATAATTGTGGTCGGCATGGAGTCACCAGTTCCCCAATATCCATCTAGTGCCGGCTCCATTTCCACACCCCAACTCAATAATGGATCAGCCGCTGCTGTTGGGGCTTGGCTCTTTCCTTTTATTCCTTTGACAGCACCAGTTAGACCTCGGTACAGTGACATCTTCATCCTCCTGCAGAAGTCACTGTTGTGCGGTCCAGAATTATTTTGCCACAGAACTTGAATAGGCTTGATGCCGATATCAATATCGAGGTCAGAGCGTCTGTCTACCTGTGGCGCACTAAGAGAGGGATTACATGAAAGACATCAAACCAGCAAGATACCTTCCCATGAATATCAACATGCAGCATTGGCACACCAAGCTGTACCCACGTTCTGCGGAATTCAAGGAGCGCCAAGTGCCATGGTGACATTGTGTACTGACACGGCCTCAAGAAGTTAGCATCAAGGTCAAGCTCAGACACCACAGCAGAGCCCCGGCTCTGCCCATGACACAAAGAAGAGGTGGCATAAACCATTGGAACATTCTCCCCACCCAATGTCCCTCCATCACGTCCACCATCCCTACTCTCACTACTTGCAGTTCCTTCACTATGTTAACTTCATGTAAGATAATAAATAAATACAATTTAAAAAAAAAACCAAGATGAAATGGAACAAAAGCCTCTCACCACGCCATGCAATGAGGCTGCCATTTGTTCTAGATGCCATTGTTGCAGCCAACAGGGAAGTGAATGCCTCCCTGCGATGAAGCTCGCGCCGCCCTTTGCCTGTGTGCTGGTCCGTGTGCCTGTACACTGCGTGACCGTGTGGGCACGTGAACAGCACCGGCCCCTGCGAAACAAACGCCACTCGGGTAGCTGTTTGAGTTGATGTGCTCATTCTCTCTAGAGATTGACAGTGCGACGATTGCTTGTCGACGACGAAGGAAAAACAAGGGCCAAGGGAAATTTTTAACAGTTTTTTTTAGTCTCCCTCAGCTTGCCACTTACTACAACGTAGGGTGTTGTAGAAGGGGCAACTGTTTATCACATGGAGGAGAGAGACTTGTCCTCTCCTCGGCTGTCTTTATGTGGTTTGTGGGTGGGTGACTTTACTGACGGCGGGGGTGATGTGTCTGCGCTGGGTGGTGGTGGTGGTGGTGTTGTAGTTGGCGGCGTTCCCAACGTGCTGCGGGAAGACCTTTTGGTTGAGTGCGCGTGGTCGCTCGACCTTAGCGATGTTGGCGTTGGTGCCTGCGTCTGTGGGGGCGGGGCCTCTGACTCCACCGGCGGTACGGTCGATGTGAGGCTTGAAGGCATCGTGCTTATCGACCGAGAATGGGCTGTTCCGGTGGTTTCAACACAGGCCCTGGAGTGCCGCCTGGAGCGCACTGTGTGGTCCTTCTTTGGGCTGCTTGTGTGCTCGGTTACGCTGTGATGTGTTGTTGCTGCTGCTGTTGTTGTTGTTGTTGTGGAGGCACTGGACGCGGCGGAGTGCTTTTTGGTGGAGGACTTGGGTGCCTGCGGCTTTAGTTTTGAGGCTGATTGTGCATGCCGTAGGGCCGCTAGTAGCCCTGCTTGGCACTGGGGGTCCCGCGGTGGATTGCGTTTGGAATGCTTGTGTCTGTGAGTTTTTGGCTTGTCCGCTAGCTCTTTTGCTGTACCACCCGTCTTTAAAAGGCACACGGCTACACTGATATTATCTGTGCTGCCATTGAGGTACGCGGCATCACGTAGAACATAAGCAGCTGCCTCGGGGTCATCTCCATATGCGTCAAGTGCAAGATTGACAATTTCCCCTGCCTTGTCATCAGTTAGGACATCCCAGACCCCGTCACACGCAAGAAGTAAAAATCTATCGTCATCAGTTAATTTGGTGTTGCTGATGTAAGGCTCTGGATTCAGAAGAGGTTGCACAAAGAAGTCACCAAAAGACCTAGAGACGGCAATAATTCCGTTGATTCGGCCAATCTCGGTTACAAAACCTTGGAGAATCTTGAGAAACTATGTTGTGGTAATGCTCTGTTTACCCCCTAGATCTCTTATTCGTTTATATTCATCAGCGTCAGTTGGTTTATGATCCCTGGAGAGTCGTATAGCATGATCTTTACGCCACAGAATTGCTCGAGAATCACCTGCGTTAGACATGAAAATGTGATCCCCCCATACAAGTGCAACGAGTGCAGTTGTTCCAACTTGCTGTTGTTAACCCCAAGGAAGTTAAAGATATAACTTGGAGGATTAAACTAACATAAGAATGTGCATTAAATGTATACTTGGATAACTACCTTCTGCTCTGCATCTTCCCCTAGATATTCCCTACATTTCACCTGAGTTTGTTGATAAGCAGTTTTGCAGACTTCTTCTTCATTGTCTCGCAAAACACCTATGAAATAGCCTAGTTTTTTTAAGATGGTTGAAGTTGCAATTTTCGATAGAACGTACCTGGTAGTGTTGCTGAAACAAAATCTGCCACTTCTTTACCTCCGTGTCCATCAAAGAGGCCAATGAAGTCGGCCCCAGAGGTAATTTGACCCTCAAAGCAGATAACATCTTCCTTAAAAAATAAATTGGTGGTGGATGAAATCGCACATTACCATGGATAGTCTGCGGCCCAGTGTATCAGCAATGCCAACACACATGTTTACACAAGGTGACACAGAGTTGTGAACAGGAAGAGTTTTTTGAATGGCATCACTATTCCGATTAGCAATTATGTAATCTAATTTGGGTTATGATTGAGTACTAACAATGGAAGAGGACCTGCACACGTTTCAGGGAGAACCTCAAGTTTATTGAGGGCCACATCTAAAGTTCCCAGCTGTGGGGAGCATACTAAATTCTCGGATATGCTTGTAAATTCATTCAAGGCTGGAATAGAGTTAATTCGTTACATGTGAAAGTAATACAAAAACCTAAATCATACAAAATAAAAACCGATTGAAATTGGGTAAACGTCTTGGACATACATAAATACAGTTTCTTCAGTGAGGAAAAAGTTCCAACAGGTTGCTCTCTTAATACACATCCAGAAAGATTCAGTTCTATTAGACTTGGAGGTAATTCAGGTGTCTCCAAAAATGGATTGTATCCAGCCGTGAAATTACTGAGCCGTGCCAGCGCTATTACTTGTTTTTAGTTCCGGAACGGTTAAAAGAACTGTAATCAACCTGTTAGTGATGGACAATGTGCTATACAGTTGCAGGAAATGTCAAGTTGCTCAAGCCTCACCATAGAAGACAAAGACTCTGGTAACGTAGTCAACTGGTTGTTACTCTGGAATTGGTGGTTAATTTCAAGGAAAAAAGTTTCTGAGGTTTGGACGCACAATATACAGACAAGCCAACGTTGTGGCGGGCGTAAGATCTGGAAGATTTCCAAGATTGTTTCGGGATAGGTTGCATATTGAAATACAGGGAAAATGAGCAAAAAAATCATCTGGTAGGTGCTCAAGCAACATGTCATGTGCACCTAATTCAAGAAGGGAAACCCATGTGTTTTTGCGGAATTCCCCATTGCGAGTGACAAACCAGCTTGAAGGGAAAGCGGATATTGGGTTGTTGGAAATATCAAGTGTTGCAAGGAAAGGTAGATGCGGCAGTTCATCAGGAACTTGTTAAGAAGATGAGCAAGCTTAAAGATTATTCTCAAAGAAACAGGCTTACGAGATGTGAGACGATTATCTGACAAAATCAGTGTGTCTAATTTACATAGTGAACATAAACTATCAGGAATTGAAGTCAGGCGATTGAAGGAAGCATTCAGTGTGCGGAGTTCATGGATCTTGCCGATATTGGGTGGGAGGGCCCTCAGCTTATTATGGTCCAGAATGAGATAATTTATATGACAAGTTCCACTTCTGGATGTTTTAGGGGAGCCAGGTTGGCTGGTAGGTAACGCAACCGCCTTTTCGCCCACTTCACTGGATTTCGCAGCAGTGCCAGTCGACTCTGGGGTCTGAGGACTGACAGTCGGATTCGCAACAGGGCGGTGCAAGTCAATCACGCCACATTCGCCCCTCAGGCCCGCCCGCGCAAGGTCCAGGGTAATTATGGAAGGGAGGCCAAATGCATGAGCAGGGAATCCACTGTCCCCAAGCGGGTTCAGGGCGGCTTTAAGCGTCATCAGGTTGCCAAGTGAGGCAAGAGTCTCGCGGGGGAGATCTCGTATGGAGTTGCCCGAGATCACCAGGTGCCTCAGGGTCGCCGCGAGGGAAGCCACCGTCTCGGAGGGGAAATGCTCCATCCGGTTGTGGCTCACGTCGAGCTCGGTCAGAGCCGGCAAAGTCGAAATGTAGGGCGGGATGCTGCTGATGAGGTTGCCGTACACGGAAATGCTGAGGACGCGGTTGCGCCGGGGCTCGACGTCCGACTCGGCCGGGAACGACGTGGCGCCGTTGGATTGGAGCACGATGCGCACGGGCGCCGACGGGACCGGGGATCCGCCTCGCCGGCCCCGGTCGACCTTCCCCTCGCGTGTTTGTTGTGCACCCGTTTGCTTTGAGTTTTTTGCGTTCACAGATTTCGGCTTAATCGCATTTCAAACAGTTCAAACACCTTGATGGATCTCGGACTGGCAAGACAACAGAACCAAGGTATGAAAATGGAAGTGCCTCTTCCTTTTTCACTCAGAGACATCTCCAAGTGTCTCTGGAAAGAACCTGGGGGAACACAAAAAAAAAAAAAAAAAAAAAAAGCCTCGTGGGAGATGAGTGATTACGACGCAGGGTAAGCACGCCATC
>JAHLWZ010001129.1:0-17406 GCA_020536535.1 Pelomyxa schiedti | reverse complement strand
TTGTCGCCACAACGGCCCACGTCACTACCCGCAGGAAGGTGGTGAAAGAGGTACCTATCCGGCAAAGAAGAAAAAAAAACACACACCGACCTTCCCGTTTTGTAAGTTTTTCTGGGAAGTCTCCGGAGGACAACCGCCAAAAAATGTTTGCCCCCAGCGTCCACTGTGGAGTCCGTAGCCCAATTTTGCCTAAAGTGGGGAATGGATATTCCCAACCAACCAATCTTGTGATTCTAAACAAGTTGTTCATCATTCAACCGCTGCTTCATAATACTCTGCCCTGAATAGAATTACAATTGTTTAATTTCTGTATACTTTTAAGTCTTCATTGACTCATTTAAGGCTACGAATCCCTATTACTTCCACTTTTACTGCTCATACCAGTGCTTTTACATTAACGTGGTCTGTACCAGACTTGTACACTTCAGTGTGGAATGATCTTGAGACCTTCCCCAAGTTGTTTGTACCTTTTTCTTCTGTTATGACTTATTCTCCACATTGCCGCTGCAGAGGCACCAAAAGAAATTAAATGAAATTCAACAATGGCTTTCTGAGAGTGCCGACACTACCCTGAATAGAATTACAAGAGTTTAGTTTAGAAAACTAAATAATAACAGGAAGGGTGTGCAGCAGTGGGAATGCCATACTGGGGGTGGGTGTTGTACAACCCACCGTCGAAACGTATCCAAATATTGATCCAGTGCTTGTAGATGACACATTGACATCGTGGTTCCCCAACCCTATTGGCGAGTTTATAAGTGCACAGACAGATCTTACTCACGTTGGCCGGCACAATGATTACTAACGTAAGTAAAAATAAACGGCATGTACTGATAGGAACACACAAGCTATTGACGGCATGATTGGCAACGAAGGCAAGTCTTTTAGAATCGGAAAAGCAACCACTACAAAAAAAAAAGGTAATGCATTGACAATGGAACTTGAACATACCCAGCTAGTCTTAGCAAATAGAACTTCAAAAGAGTGTCTTGTGCATGACTTACTTGCTGTGCTGAATTTGGAGTACCAACGTGGGTCCCTGAACTTTTGTGAGATACTAGTTAAGTCTTTACTTGAGTACCTGCAGCGGAAAGACAGAAGACACATCCGGTATACAGCAGAGATGATCAATTGGGGTCAGGTTCTTTATACAATATGCGGAAAGACTGGATACGAACTCATTCGCGGATATGTAACAGGAGGAAGTAGGGGTCACCTGCCACCATCAAAAGAGAAAATGGGCCTTCCTCTACCTTCAGTCAGTAGCCTACAAAAAAGAATAACACCACCGAACTTCAGTACAAGTGATGCAGCAATATGGGAAAGGATAGCTCACCTCAAACAAGTGAAGGGTGTAGTTCTTCCCGGTGGAATCAGCTTTGATGGTGTTGAAGTGCGGAAAGGGCTAGGGAGGGATACGTCATTACAGATGCTTATTGGGTCTACACAGGTAGGTATCCCTATTGAAAAAATAAGCAACTTTCAATCGGTGAATGAAGATACCTTTGCATCAGAGGCTCCACACAGTGATAGCAGTTCAGAGATTAGCCTTGCCTCAGAGATACTGTAGGTTGCCTGGGTTGCGTGGAATGGCACTGCACAAGAATGCATTTTCGAAATCCCTATTTGTGGAATGAGTAATAGAAAAATAAGGCAAGTTTTACTACAGATATTGCAAGCACTAAAAGTGGCTGATATACCAACACTGTGGGTCTCTAGTGATGGGTGGAATAAGGGAGCCTGTGACAATCTAATGGACCCACTGGTGCAAGCATTGCAGCAACCATTAGAATTCGTCTATGATGTTTCTCACATGGAGAAGCTCTTCCGGAATTACTTGCTAAATTACTTCATCAGAAAAGGAGAGAAGGGAGAGGTTTTTACAATGCAGTCTTTGCATATTGTTATAGCAGCAAACAAAGAAGCAGAAAAGTGTACATCTTATGATATCCTTTTCCCTAGTGACCGCCAAGCCTCACATGAGATTGAGCTGATATACAAGATTTTATACCTCTTTCAGGAAAAAGCCTGTGCCTCTGAGTCTTTCTTAGTGATAGAGTATTTCAGTCACATGAGTAATCTGCACAACCTTTTTGTGAGGACTCATGATCCTGTAAAAGAGCGCATTTGTGAATTCCGCAAATTTTTATTTTGAGGGGTTGACAATTACCAAAGTTTCCCAGGATAACCTCAAAGTAACCCAGCAGAAATTCTGCACAACTGCTGTGTGGAAACAATTAAGAATCACAATTGATGGGTTTGAAAGACTTGCCAAAATTCTGGAGCCTAAGTACTCAATTGTCCTATATGATTTGAAGCCATTGTCAACTCTGGCATTGGAGAATCACTTCAGTGGTATACGAAGAAAACTGAAGCGTTTTTCTGTTCGTGAATATCTTTACACTTCACAGTTTTCCTATTTTCCAGAGAATACTGCCGACACAACTTCATACATTCATTGACATCTTGATTGGAAAGACTCTGCTGAATAGCCCTGTGACCATGGCTTGGAGGATTGTATGCCTTCTCAACCTCCACAACAGTTCGTTGTATGCTTGTATTATCGGCATAATTCTTGCTGTTGTGCCTTGGTGTTGGAAAGTTGCTGTCTTTGCAATGAGCCAGTGATGGACAATCTGCATTCACTGTGAAGTGTGAAGATATTCACCTAAAAAGAAAGCAAGAAGTTCCCCGAATGTAAACCACCAAAAGGTGAGAAGCTCCGTGCTCATTTTTTAAATAGTATTCATATATGGGCCGCCTGAAAACACACACAGAGTCAGAGCATCACAGACTGTTCTCCTACCCACCCCCCTTCAGACCACTCGTGGAGTTACATTGAGCTTGAGGATCGATTGGCACCGACGGTACAACACACAACAGCAACAAGCCTCTCTTACACCAGCGGAGCCACGTTTCCCAACACACAACCCTCTACAACCAGCCAAACGCCACACCGGTGATTGGTTTTCTGTGTTGTTGGTGTTTGAAAACTGAGCTGTTCTTGATATCCAATGGGTACCCTCGCAGCCCCAAACAACTAACCCAACCTAGTGTTGGTGCTCATCCGTGTCAGTTAAGGAAACAAAGGGGGTGACTAAAAAAATTCTTTGAAAAGAGTGAGGGGCCCGCTTTTTTTCCCAGACACAACAGTTTCAGTCATCTTGTTCCTCGTTCCACAGCTCGACATGGAATGTCATGACATGTGGTAGGGTTGTGAGGTGCGTGACGTGGAAAACGCCGATCCAGGAAAAACGGCTGAAGCGGAACTGGGTCTTCTGCAATTTGACAGGTTTTCCAGCTTTGGTGTATAAGTTTGAAGTCACCTGTGTACATTAAGAATTGTGGTATTATCATTCTTGGGTTCATTAGTAAGAAAGAAAAAGAAGTGTGCCTTAGTTGCCATTTGCTCACCATGAAAATCTACGTAGGGACTTTTGATTTTAAGCCAGACCCTGTACTTGTGGACGCTGTCGTATTCCCATATTACATGTGCCAGCGTGCGACCGCACTTCCCAAGTTCACCATCATTGTCAGAATCGATAGCACCTCGGGCCTCAGAGTTAATAGTAACCGTAATCAACATTGCTGATCCGTCAGATGTGGTGGATGCCGTCCCAGCGGCGATAGCAGGAACTGCGACGTGGGAGTCCGTATTAACTAAACCAATTTACTGTGTGCCTGTTAGTGTAGATCATAATTACCTTGTTCTGAACTGTTGAGACTGCCAGCGTCGAGTTCCTTGGGGCTCTCGATATTGTTGCTGATGGTCACCGCCGAGACAGACGCCGACGACGTGGTTGTAGTAGTCGTGGAAGTTGGTGTTGCGAGTTTCGGCGACGCAGCAGCCGCCGACGTCGTGGTTGTAGTTGTCGTTTGCTGCGCATGCAGATCTTGAGCGCCATCGTTGTGTTGAGAAGCCCCCTCCTCGTTGTCGTCGTCGCCAAGAAGCATTGCGGTGAACTCCTTGCTCTTGGCGCAGTGGTGACCGCACGCCTTTGTGACCACAGTCACTGTGCAACGATAGATCTCGGTTGTGTGTTCGGGTTGTTGGTTTGTTTATATGTTATGCTTCGTTCGTCCTTTTCCCTGCTGTCTGTCATGTTAACATGTAACCTTTTTAATTTTTTTTTTAATCGTAGCGGGAATCTGGGATCTTGGAGAACCCCCACTCAGAGACGGCAATGTGGGCGACAAGGCTACCTACCAGGTGAATTTGCATCAATCTCTGAGAAGAAAGCCTGCAGACTCTCCGATCAACATTAGACTACAAAACGTAAAATGATTTAAGCCACGTGCTTGCGGGAGGCTTGAGACTTTGACTCAAACTGACAGTGCAGATCTTCCATGTGGGTGACAATCACAAGGCCATTGTCATTTGCCAGAGCTTCCAACAACGAGATTTTCTTGTTCGCTTCTTGAAAACGCGCCGGTCGACGAAACCAAACTAGGAGAACCAACTTGGTGAGTGCGCACGACGATGTCTGGGCGTGTGACAGGGGCGTCACGGGAGCTGGCGTCGATGGCCAGTGTGAGCACGGACATCACGTGTTGCGACACGGTCGACGGCATGTCCGCGGCGGGCGTCGCATTGTCGCTGTCCAGGAGATCCTGCCCATTGCGTAAACTCGTTCTTATTGGTCTGTACTTGTTGCTATCCACCACTGTGGTTTTTTTTTCTCCCTCTCTCTCTTTTTTTCTATTTGGCATGGTTTTCCCTCTGCCAAATTCGCTAAAACTCACCTAGGGAATTACCTTGGGGATCAGGGCGTATCGTTATTGTGTACGGGGTTTCATGTCAATACTTCACTGGAGCACTTGGCAATACAAGGTGCAGTCTTCGAGTCCTGATTATAATCGTTTTAATATTACATGTAGAGAATGCCATAGGTTGGGAAAGTGCGGAACGTTTAATGCTAGCGTTACAGGAGCACACCCGATTGCAATATCTCGATTTAAGTTGTATGCCACTGACCCTTTGTACTAAATAGTATTTGACATTATCAAGATAATCCGTGGATTGGTACGGGATCAGATGAGGGAGCCATGCTAGCCAAAGCACTGTCCATACCCACTCTGCACAGTCTTGTCCTTTCCAGTGAGAGAGTCTATTTATTACCCTTCCCTCATTTGAAACACAGACACTGGAATTAAATCTCAAGGTGCAATTGCCCTTGCAAATATGCTCGAAACCAATACATCTCTTATGCGGCTTATTCTCAGAGGTATGCAATTATTCTTCACCCTGCACTCAATTGTATCAGGAAATGTTATTGATACTGCTGGGGCGGTAGCTTTAGCGCATACTCTAAACAATACCCGTCTCCTTCAACTGGATATCGGCTGTATGGCATGGGTATTCGCAAACAAATACTTAATCCCAATGCAGGGAACGTGGCTATTGGAGATGAAGGCATTAGTGCAATTATGGCAGCCTTGGAAACTCAAAACACTCTAATATATCTGGATATTAGTGGTATGCAAATTCAACTATTTTGCTCTCCTTTTTTCCTTCTTTAATGAACTAAGGAACTGGTATCAGCGCAACGGGTGCAATGCAAGTTGGGAGATCACTTGCCAAGAATGTAACACTTCTGAATTTGGCATTGTGTGGTTGGTAGTTCATTGTATTTTTTTTATCTCACCTATTGGTTTTTTTTTTTTAACACAACAACAATTTTAAAAAAACAGGAAATCCTGACATTGGGGAAATCGGAGTTGCAGAAATAGGGAACTTGATGGCATCAAATCAGAGCATATGGGAACTGGTAATGAGTGATGTTGGTACGCCACTCCACATCATGAATAGGCACTGACTTAACTGAAGGTAGTAGTGCACAGGCATCACAACAATTGTTCTCTGTTTTACAATCAAACAAAACACTCATTGCAATCGATTTTGCTCGTACCCCTCCTTTCAATTAATCTTTTCGGTAAAGTTTCCAAGGAAATGAAATTGGAACCGAGGCGGCCACAGCACTCTCTAAAATTATTGCTTCAAATGAGGTTCTCAGGAGAGTGAACTTAGAATGTATTACACTTTTCAATACTATCCTTTCTCATATGTAATGACTAGGCACAAAACTCTCCCCCAAGGCCCTTCAGCCACTAACTGAAGTGCTCCAGAGAGCGGAGGTTCTACAGCACTTGGATATTTCCGGTTTCTGCTGATTCCTTATTCTCTCTTGTTATGTTCTCGTTTCTAACCTTTTTTTTTCGTTCGGCAATTACAGATAACCATGAAATATCCAATTCACTCCTTCTTAATCAAATGATAATATTGAATACTAGTTTGCAATACTTGGCTGCGCGATGTATGCCTCTTACCTACTTTTCTAGTCAAACTCAAGTCGTACGCACAGATTTGTACACTGCTGAAGGATCATCTGATCTTATTACATCTGTGAAGATGAATAATACCTTACTTAAAATTGTCACAGGACTACGTAAGGCCCCTACCCCCTCACCCTTTCTAATAAGATGATAGCCGGACAGGGAAATAAGGATATTGGCTCCTCCATCCTAAGTGAAAAAACTCAGACAAAGGTGACTGGGAAAGGAGGTCTCAAGCATCTCATCAAAATCACCCAAACTCACCCAACTTTCCCAGATCACTTTGTATTTGCAGTCAAAAGACTCCACTCACCTCGTGATTTCTTTGCCGTTCTTGGCTGGGGCTTTAAGGAGAAGCTGTCTGTAACAGTAGGAGGGGTTCCTTGTCCCACTCTGTTACTTCTGTCACACACTGTAATACTATGCCAAGAACCACCGGACTGTTGGGGATCCCCCCTGACACCCATGATACTTGTGACAATAGATGATGCATTGTCCCTCGGCACTACCACTCTACCTCTCCCTCAGCTCTTGTGAATAAGGCACCACGCCATTGTGCCAAGCACAACTGGCAGCAACATCACTGTAAAATTTTTAACTATTTTTAAAAAGTGACATAGAACTCATTATCATAAGGCTTCTTTTTTTCCCTTATACAAGAGGTTTGGACATATATGGTCCGTCATGTTTGAAGCCAAACTTCATGTAGTAATGGCGTGTTCCAACGCCGCTTATTACGAGTATCTTGGTGGATTTGTGCTCTTCTCGTGCTATTCTTTCTGCCTCTTCCATGAGAAGGGTGCCGTAGCCTTGATGCTTTTTTTTGTGTTAGAATTGAGTGTTGGGGGAAAAAAAGGACTTCATAAGTACCTGGAACTGTCGGGGGTCTCTGCTGTGAATTGGTACCACAGACCCGTAAACATGTAGCTCCCGAATTATAGATGTGCTGTTTGGGGGTTGCATTTCGGAACACACTGCTGATGGTGTGGGTTTACGTAGTCGCAGCATACCAATCAAAATATCTTGGGAATCGTTGGTTAAATAAATAACGTGGAAATGTTTTTTTTTTTTTTTTTTACCTTGTTGCACATCTTCATAAGACAGGAATGTCTCCCAACTGTTTACTGTAAGATGGCATGACATTAGGGAATAGGTAAAAAATACCCTTCCGAGGCGCAATAATCTCTCCTTATCAGCTCAACTTCATTTGGATTAATCTTATGGTGGATACTCTGTATACCAACCTCGCGAGTTCTGAGGGTTCACTTAGTGAAACTCAAGGTTTTTTCCCGAAAAAAGTCCATAAAAATACCTTACATCACGGCATTTGGCTCCATTTTCTTGCATTCTGGCAAACACCAACTGTCTCAGGTTTCCAGATTCAGCACCACTGCTCACCAACTATTTGAATGTTGGAAAATGAAGGGGGAAAAAAAAAACCAGTCTTACTGGTATGGGAATATCTCGCTGAATTCTATACCTGAACAACAAATTAACAAGTCGATAAATAAACAGTGAAAGTATACAATCTCGTCCAAGGGGGGACAAGGCAAAGAGCTTTGGCAAGAACATCAACTAATGTACTGGTAGAATAGCCAATGTATTGACCTGTCTATATAAGATCAGCTCCTTCCTTGCATGAATTCTTCTAGGAAAGACAACCTTGGCCATTTCAAATAATTGAGTTCCTCTCATGACTAAGCAAGGATAGACTTTCATTCCTAAGGGCTCTAAGAATGCTTCCTTCAGAAAGGAACTACCAACCATCAGGTCTGTAAGCAGGGTTTTCAAAAAGCTCGGCAAAGGTATTTCTATGGATTCTCAGGGAAAGTAGATGTTGATGACTAGGAAACTACATGTCTCTTTCTTCATTCATAGCTGGTAAGTTTGGCATCATATGGGCCACAATTTTGAATCCAGCATCACGTAATCTATGGAAGCAATCCACTACTGTCGCAACAGTATGACCACGGTTCATTGCCAACAGGACATCGTCATACACACTCTAATGTACATAGGCTTTTAGTGTGCAGCTTAGTATCCGTGGTTCACATACTTGAACACCAATTTCCAGTCTAGTGCAACCATATCGAAGCATATCTCTTACAAGATTGTTTGAACACCAATCTGGCCGAGTTTCTATTGTCAGTCCAACACACTGGAAAACTTTGTTAGTACCAAAAAACCCAACCACACTCACCTTTACAACTGATTGCTCACTAAATCTTACAGCTTCTTCCACAGTTGTAGAAATGTGCCCACTCAATGCATCATGGAGGCTAATTATAAAGCTATCTCTGGTTGGAGATCAGACAAGCAAGATCTTACCAGATAAAAACCTATACTCCTGTGACAAGGCCATAAAGGTGCCGCCCATTACAATGTACTCCACTTTGTCTACTGCATGTCCCAGACGCTACACAAATAAAATAATAAAAATACAGTGATTATTATCCTGTACCCATTTCAGATATGTAGGGGTACCTTAAGTTGATCAAGCCTGTTCTTGGCTTGTAAGAAGGGGTCGTATCGAGCACGTATTGCTCGCATACTTGTGGGCTCATACCCAGTGTAAGACTGGGAACTGTACTCAAAATCGGAGTCGGGACCTCCAGGGCAGTATACACACACCATTCCAGTTCGCACTTGCACACAGTGAGAATTCATTCTTTATGCAAGAAAAGGTATGAAACCTATGTGTGGACACCGATGAGGTTTGCACATTACGGCCACAGCCACAATTCCTGATGCAGTTCTTACTGGCTTGGTTTTGAGAATGGGAACCAACCCAGCTTTGTAGGCCTAAGGAATTCAGTGGTTGATTTTGGTTTTTGGCTTTATATTTCCCTCCCCAAAAAAGCATTGTAGTACAGGTATTTATTATCTCTTACTCTCTAAGTTTATCATAGCATATTTGTCAAAACGAACTTCAGGAATGGCAGCAATGACATCCACAGTCTTTGGAGCAGTGGGCAATCCGAATTTATTTGCCAGTGCAGATTTCAACTTACTCACTCCCTTTCGTGACATCGTATCCCCGTCGCCTTGGGGAGAATTAATGGGGGAAAAAAAAAAAGAAGAAGAGACAGTTTTGTTTAGAATAGTGGGATGTCACCAGTGTCGTAAGCATTGACCAGGGCGGCCACAATGGCTCCCACGCAATCAACGAGAGCATTTCCCGTCAGTGGTGCCGGTGAACTCGGGTTGTGGCTGCTTCCACTCATTTCAACCTGCGAATGATTGAGTCTTGTTTTCCTCTTCATCATTCCAGGGTAGACCCCCATGGAATTCCTTGCCTCGACACTAAAAACAAACCTGGAGCCACACTGAGAACTCTCCACACCACACACTTACTCGCCACCTCCCCCACGGTCGAAAAAACGAGATGATCAAGACGAGTTCCTCGTCAGACCCTAACAATCAAGGACCAAACCTACGCCCGCTGCCAGTTCATCGCCCTCGGCGTGGGCGTCATTGTGGGACGGTGTGGTCGCCACAGCCCGGTGTCGTCCCTCTCGGCCTCGTTGTTGACGGTCATTGGCCGTGAGTGGATCGTGTTCCCTTCCCATAACGTAGTCTTGGAGCTCAAAGACCGGAAATACCGCTGGAACAACGACCACTGGGTCAAGTTCCGCGTGTCGCCGACGCTCGGCCTTGTCGGCCATCCCACAATTGTCAACCTTGGCTGCAACATCGCCCTCGCTTTTCAAGGGTGGGTGGGTCCCGCCGCCGCCGCCGACACAAGATACGCACTGGTACTCAGAGTGACAGTCATGAAGAGACCCCCACGGCTGTGTGTGATTGACACCAACACCGGCAGAGAAGCCACAGACCGCGACAACTGGGAGATTCCCAACGCAGATGCCAGGTGCTACAGCGACAGGCGCTGGGCTGCGGTCATCCAAGGGACAACGATGGCACTCTGGAACTTTGATGGGATCGAGTCTGGGAAGGTGAGGACCGCGCAGGGCATTGCCCTGCCGTGGAAGGTGCACACGGCGGCGCTGGGGAGAGAGAGCGGCTCGCTGGTCGTCGCACAGGAAGAGGGGGTGGGTGTGATGGTGATCGACCTGGAATCCAGCTTGGCACACCAGAGGTTGATTGGGAGCCCTTGGCCAATTACTGATGTACTCCACGGCGACGAGCACGTTGACGGCCTTGTGTGCTGGAAGGGAATGGCCTACGCGCTTCTGTCTGAAAATGGTGGTCTGTTGTGCCTGACAACTGGCCAGAGGACACCATTGCCTCGAGGAACAGCACGCCCTGGTGTAGTTCCTAACCAAACACGGCTAGTTGGCGGCCCATACTACGTGTGCACCTGGTTCAGTGACCACCGCGTTGAGGTGCATGGCGTTCATGCACGAGATCACGTGTTTTGCATCCGCAGAGAAGAGCAAGGCACCAACATGTTTTTTGCAGAGGACCTGGTGATTTTGGAACCGAAAGACACGAAGGCACACTACTTTGAAGTCATACATTTCTCTGGGATACCTGTCTTCAAAATGCTAACAGAGTGTGCATTACGTCGCGTCTGCTGAAGGATAAAGAAAAGTGATTCAACAGAGTGCGTGGCGCCGTTTGGTTTTTTATTATTATTGTCGCAAATGTCAACGGCCAGCAGGGGAACGGCAACAGCAACGGGGAGCACGACCACAACAATGGAGGAGGAGGCGGCAGCAGAGCGGGCTACTGCTGCCACACTCGCGGCAAACGACGGGGCCAGCAGCAGCGCAACAACATGCAGGTGCAGTTCGGGGACCGGGGGCCCCCGGCGCACCCTGACCCCGCTGCGGGACATCCCAGTGCCGCCGCCCTCGCCCCCGCCCCATTCGCAGGTGCAGGCGCAGGCTCCGACGCAGACACGGGCGGGGGAGGAGCCATTGGGGCAGGGGCGGCCCAGGGAGTCGGGGGGGGCTGTCGCGGCGGACGTCGGCGGCGTGGGGGGCGGCCACTACTACTGTGTGACACAACTGGTTGGTTGAGTGACTGACGTTTTGGCTGTTTCTTTTTTGGCTGTGGGGGGGCTGTTAACTTGTGGTAACTGTCAAGTGTGAAGGGAAGAGAGTATTCGTTTGTGGACCTGAAGGAGGTACTTACTGCTGCTGACTTACCAAAACAAGGTGACACTCTGCCAAGGTGAAAGCTTCAATCTTTTTTTTTTTTCTTTCTCCCTTGGATGCACCCTTTTTTTCGTTTAATATCACTGGTAATAAATAGGTTTCCTGTAAGAGATGAGAGACTTAGAGAAGCAGCTCGGTCAGTCCTTTCACATCTTACTGTGCAGCATATATATGAAACCCCGTTACTGGATGTCAATGGGTTTGCCTTCTATTTACCTTATTCCAGTCGAAAGTAATTCCCTCTTTACAGGGAGATAGATGATGTAATGCGGGTGAACTACGATGTTGACCTAGCGACTTATGAATCCATAAAACACTTGACACTGGGAAACCTCAAAGATCACTTTCTCAAGAGTTCAGGAATGGAGGTGACTTCTTTGTAACACAGTGCTCTCCCTTAAAACCAAGATAGATATTGAGAATTGGAAAGGCTCTAACAGGGGTTCACGTGGCAGCTCTTGCCAAATTGATGGACATTCATGAATTAATTTTTGTCTCCAAGAAACTGAAAAGTCCAACCAAAGTAACTGCCTCATCTGTTAAAATTGTTCGTTTTTATTGTAATCTCAGGCTCGAACGTGCATAGGGATACCAGGTACCCTGTCATCTAGATTACAGCCAAATCACCCTGTCGATGACTTAGACGGTATAAAATTGCTTACATACACTGGATTGTCAATGGGGTATTGCCTTTGTCACCGCTAGCACAATCTAACTATCCTTTTCCAGGATGGGGGACTGTATGTTTGGTGTTAACCCGGCAATTGACACAGTGGAAGGAGTTGGCAAGATTCTCCTCACTTTGGATTCCATCAGGCGGGAATTCCAAGTCCCCACTCAAATTTGCACCCTTGGACATATAAAAACCCAATTGAAATGCCTTGAGCAAGGATATCCCGTTGAGATCCTATTTCAAAGTTTGGCAGGGACTGACAAAACAATTCAAGACGAATTTGGGATCTCAGTTGCACTACTTGGTGGGTACCTTACTCTCCAGCCTGACACTAGTCCTTAATAAGCCTTTAGATCAAGCATTTGAGGTGATGCAGGAAAAAGGCCCTCTTGCCAATGAAGCAAGACACTTTTTATACTTTGAGACTGGACAAGGGAGTTGTGTCAGGTGAGGTGAGAAAACTCCCCTACAAAATAAATTGCGGGGATCGAGTTTTGACGCTTACTAACAAAGTCTCTCACCTCCAGCTATGGTGCCAATAATGGAATTGATATGATGACATGTGAGGCACTTGCCTATGGCCTTGCAAGGCGATACTCTCCTTTTATGGTTAATAGTGTCACTGGTTTCATTGGGCCAGAGACCCATGCCAATAACCATCAATTAATGGTAAGTACGACCCTGACCACACTGTTTGAACTGATTTAAATAGATTTCCTGTCTTCAAGACTTGTTTTGCGGAAAAGTCATGGGGTTACCAATGGGTATGGACCCAGGATTCACTATCCACTGTGCAACAGACAGGGAGGGCCAACAAATAGCTGTCCAACTCCTTACTGCTGCTGGTGTAACTTTTTACATGGATGTGGTGAGCCAAAATATTTTAAGTTTTCCACTAACATGAATGCAGTTTCTAGGGTGTGATAGGATGCTGGCATACTTTAATGTTTCTGGGCATGATAACCAAACCTTACGCGAGACATATGGCCTTAAGCCTGCCCCAGGTTTTTTCTACCTGTTTAGGCAACTTAGTCTGAGTTACTCTTCAGAATTTTGTTCCTGGGCTGAAAACAAAGGAATATTTCGGCTAAATGAGGTTACACGGAACTGAACCATTTCTTGCCTCAAATAGAACAGAATGGAGAAGTAGAACGAGGGCCAAACTGGGGAAATCCTCTTATATTCTGCAAGTCAGAAGAAGAATTCACTGCACTGCAGGCTCATCTTCCACAAAACTATGGTTTTCAGGTTAGGTTTTTTTGATTTTTTTTTGACGAGTGGCTTATTTTTTTTAAGTCTTCCGGGCCTCGACCTGCCAATGACGTTGCTCTTGAAGTGAGAGCAAATGAAGCCCGTAATTTCCTTTTTTCCCCTTGATAAAGACACTCACAAAGCTCTGAACAGTTGCACGTGACGCTGTTTTGGTCGAACTGGACATGAATAAGTTTCCGCCACCACACTTCTGTCACTTGGAGACCATTGCCACTTCAAAAGAAACTCATTTAAGAAATCCAAAATTGGGAGCTCAGCTCACAGAACGCTCTAAGCAACAACTTCTGAAGTCGAACCTAGATGTGCAGATAATTGTTTGTCATCCCATTCATTTCATGATAAAAATTTGTAACACCGACCAATACAAGATTGCTGATGGCTTGAGTGCCGAAGCTATACACTACAATGTTCCAGTGTTCCTACCCCTTCTTGAAAACCACCTCAATACAGCTGGAATTTCCCTCTGTGCTCCGCATATTGTTGTTCGTTATGGACGAGTGAAATTAGTGGAAGAGGTGTGCAAATATGTGGGTTCCCGAATTACTTGCATTCTTGTTGGTGAGCGGCCTGGTGGTTCTTTAGAAACCAGTAGGAGTATGTCAGCATGTGAGCAATTTTCTTACTTTCTATCCTTTATTGATATTCCACAGATGTTGCGTTGAATCGGAATGACGATCCTGGTCCGAAGTTTGAATACACGGTTGTTTCCAACATCTATGCCCAGGTACGACTCTTGATAGTAGACAACCTTTGCTTTTTTACAATTTTTAGGGTATGGATCCTTTGACAGCAGCAAAGCACGTTGCAACAACAATTCAGAACATTCTTAGGCACAACGCTGCAGGAAATAGGCTTGTTGCCCTAATGGCAGAAGAACTAAAAAGCTGAAAAAACAAAGATTCCATAAAATTTTTTCACTCAATGCCGCCTCGGCACTTATTACACAAACAACAAAAGAACCGTAAGTGGGCTTTTCCAATGTGAATGGCTATTCATCCAGGAGAGGCCTGAGTGCTGGATAATTTTCAAAGTACTTTGCTACAATTCCATTGACTTTGGGAATGTCCAGAGCAGAGTCCATGGTTTCGACGGCTGGGCGTAACAAATTGGGTCCAATCACAATAGCAATTGCCCGAGCTTACATTATTGTAAGACAATTTAAAAGGGGGTGAAGTAGAAATGTTTGCTTTTTGGAGATAACAACACATACGGGTCATTTTGTTTGTGGCCGTGTGTGCAAAAACTCTAACCATAAAGTCAGATAGGTATAACAGAGTCTTTTTGTGGTGATCAGGTAGCGTTTGGAGTACCATCCCCATTTCTTCAAGGAACTCTGCCTGAGCTGTGTGGGGTGAGAAAACAAAGCGAAAAAGGGAAGTCGTATAAGAGAGCATAAAGAGTATTTTGCTAACCAACGCCATGCAGTGCAAGGAGAGAGTCATAACAATTGAATGGAAACAGTGGCTCAGCCATTTCTCGTAAATAGAGTTTCACAAGGGAGCCCACAGAAAAGGGATCATCTGTTGTAGAGAACTTGAAGTTTATATCATCTGGGTTTAGATTAAGTTACAAGAAGTGTCTGAGAGGAGAAACCTTGCACAAGCTTTCGGAGTCTTGTTATATCTGTACTGTGTCCAGGAACTCGGAATAGGCCAACAACGGTAATTCCTGTCCTCCAGAAGATAGAAAGAGAGGAGAGTGTTGACAGCTAGACAAAATGACTTTCAGATACTTGATTCGAGGAATTGAAGACCACGCTCAAGTACTAGTGGATAGCCAATATCATCTCGGTCCTCACTATGGATAAGTTCGCTGAGAGTGGCACCAAACACTGATGCATGTCAATTGAGTGTAAGAGAAAGTATGAAGAAAACCATTTCTTTTGCACTGGAAGAAGTCAGAGATGCTATTTACAAGAAGCACATACATTTATTTTTTCGAACTTGCTGCGAATGGTAGAGTAAACAATATTCTTTTTTGTGGGCGAGTCAAGTTTGAATATCTGCTTCAGCTTTTTCATATAACTGACTGTAAAAGATAGACTATCTGTATAAGTCAGTAGGATGACAGAACTAATGACAAAATAAGCAAGATGTCACCAGGTCCCTCCACAACATCCATAATATCGGTGAATTTCATTGCTACTTCCAGCTTAAAAGTATCACATCTTTTTTTATCTTTTTTAGGTGATGCAAGGATGATCTGGTCAGAGAAAACAAATGCCTTCCTGGAGAAGGTTACTAATGATGTGAAGAATCTTGTCTTACCATGGTGTCTTGTTTTTGGGGGAGGTGAAGTCAAAGTCCCCTACCAACTGCCGCTTTGGGTCAGCAGGGAAGCTCTAAACAGAGGTAATTATAATTAAAAAGCACATAAAAGTCATACTGATGTGTAGCCACCAAACTTGTAGACTGCCTCAAAGAGATTTTTCACAGCAATAGCTCTGGTCTTTGCATCCGCAACAACCTACATTGGGATAAGATAAGACATTGCGCAGTAACAACAAGAAAATAAAAAATACAAAAGCCAAGAAAGAATTAAACTCAGCACAGACATTAAGTACCCACAGTGCAAGCTTTCTGGAGATACGACTCTGCCTCATAAAGAGTTGAAAGATCAAGACTATGAGTCGGTGTGGCGTCAATAAGCTCTTGGAGAATAGAAGCATATAAGTGTATGTGACTAAGTGGAACTTCAAGTAACTCCTTGAGAGAGAGATCTTCCCCCAAGTTGAGATATGTCTAGTGCCATAAGAAGTTGAATAATTATGATGTTCAAACCTCTTGGAGCCAGCCTGCGAATACTGAATCTGTATTTTCAAGTCTTTCAAGTGTATCAGCATGAACAAGAGAGTGTGCAACATAGGATCCTTTATTCAGAATGAGATCGAGCACGTAAGGAAAAGACACATATACCATACACATGCAACTCATTGTTCAAAGCAAGTTGCACAAAAATATTGCCTACCCCATCAACAGAGGGCCAGTTATCCACAAGCTACATGCGTTCAACTTAAGAAAGCAGAGAAAAGTGCCTTACAGCCTCGAAATTACTAAGAATTTTTGTGTGCAGATTGAGAAATTGTCTTGCTTCCCCACATAGATTAGTTATATCAGCTTTTGTTATAGTTTCCTTGTTTAAGTGAGCTGGAAATATCGGCATGAAGGAAATTACACTGGCCAGGCCCTTTTCGATGGGTGTAACATAATGTAGGACAAGCAACTGTAATTTTCGTACCAGGGTTCTTTCCGCAAAAAGAAGTTTCACAAAAGGTGGTTTTCTAGGAGGGAAATTCCTCCTCGCTATACTTCTCTGAGTGCTACATCAAGAAGGGGAAAAGTACCTCTGTGTAGTCTACATAGCCAATTTCTTGCTATTTTTTGGCAATGTGGTATTCTGGGATCAGCCTGGGAGTACAGTTACGATAGAAGTATAAAAAAAATAAGAACAAACCGGGTTGAAGAGGGATGCAACTTTCGAAATGAGGGCACGTTGTTCTGCTTCCTGTTTTTAAGTGACTTAAAGCTGCGATACAGCAAATGGTGATGCAAGTGATTGAGTGGCAATGAGTTGTTTTCATTAAATGTGCAAGCATACACTCAATGAAGTACTCTGGGCAAATTTATTTCCCCCAGACATACTACATAGTAAGGCAGCAGAAGGTGTTGGAGAGCGTGCCGATGGAACAGGAGACGGTGCCGGTGAAGGAGGGAGAACGTCAAAAGGTAACTCCTGAGGCGATGGAGAAGTAGGGAGAAAGTGCTCAGGCAAATCAGGTGGCAAACAGTGCTCACTCAAAGAAAAAGGAAGTGGAGGAACCAAGCCCATGAACACTGGCTGTTCATCACCTACATCGTTCAGTCTTTCCTCATTCTTCCCCATTTTCGCAGAATCACTTGGCGATGATGCCGCGCTGGAATGCGTAGAATCAACTGACAACAAAATCGGTGAGGAAGACACCAAAGTCAAAGGCGGAGTCTGAACAACAGTTCCATTTCCGCTTGGACT